>SNQJ01S0010442.1:160005-193717 GCA_010110895.2 Picea sitchensis
GCATCAATCTGTACGCGGCTTTATTTGGAAAACTAGCTCCTGGTATGAGATCAATGTGGTGACTCACACTTCTGATCGGTGGCAACGAACGAGGTAATTCATCCACTACAATGTCAGCGAACTCTTCCAGCAGTTCCCGAACTTCTTCTGGAAAATCATCCACTCTTGTGCTAGTCAGAACAATCTTTGGTTTTCTGACCACAATGAACTGTGGATCCTCCTTCTTAACCTCGGTAAGGAGTTCCTTCCCACTCATGAGAAGTACTGTGTTGCTTACTTTAGGCTTCACCTCTTTATCCTTTATCGGAAGAAACATGTGTGTCCTCCCATTCTTCTCCAGGGTGTATGTGTTCATTCGCCCATCATGAATCACATTTTTGTCATATTTCCATGGTCTACCTAGCAATAGATGACAAACATCCATAGGAATGACATCACATAAAATCATATCATTATATCCTCCTATCTTAAATTCAACCAAGCATTGTTTAGTGACAGTTACCTGGTGTCCTTTCTATAGCCACGAAACTCTGTATGGGCTTCGATGATCAGTCGTCTCCAGCTCTAGCTTCTCTACCATCTCTGTAGAAACGAGATTATCCGTGTTATCACTTTCTACAATGACCTTGCATACCCTATCCTTGGTCTTGCAAGCAGTCCTAAAAAGTCTGGTCCTTTGGACTGAACTTTCCACCTCTTTCTCTGGTGTCAAAAGGACTTTTCGCATCATCAACGATCTTCTACCTTCAGCGTTTTCTGCTTCAACATCTCACCTCTGTGCCTCAACGATGTGAGTCTCTCCAGCTTCTTTCTTTTTATCAGGACACTCGAATGACTTGTGCCCATTCTTTCCACATGTGAAGCATGTGATTACTCCACCTCTTCCTCTTCCTCTACCTCTGGTACGAGGAAAAGTGTTGTTGTCAGCATAATATCCTCTCTGCTCATTATGTTTCCCTCTCTGTTCAGCATATGGTCCTCTCTGTGAGGTTCCACCACTCTCAACTCAACCCTGAGGTTTCTTCCATTCCTCTTTGGGCTTCTAGTTTCTTTCCTGGGCAACCGATTTGCCTCTGGGATGACTCCTGCCTCTACCCCTTTGACTCTGCTTTCAACTCATATTCTCCTCAACTTTCAGAGCCATCTGATAAGCATCTTCCACTATCCGGATGGTTACCATGCTCATCTCGTCCTAGATATCATATCTCAGGCCATTCATATATCTGGCGACTTTCTCATCATCGCTTTCCCGATGACCTTCTCTGATGTTCAGCTTATAGAATTCCTCAGTGTATTCTTTCACTGTCATCAACTTCTATCTTAGGTTCTGCATTCTCTTGGACAGAGTAATTTGAAGTCCCTGGGGATGAATTTAGCCTTCATCTTTGCGATCATTCTGTCCCATCTCTTGATCTTTTGCTTTCCCTTGCAGTGTCTTTCAGCTTGTAGTTCATCCCACCACAAGGCTGCATGTCCTTTCAAGTGCGTGACAACATTCTTGACTTTCTTGTCCTCTTCGATATCTTCATAATCAAAGTATGTGTCGAGAGCTCTAATCTAGTCTAGAAGCTCCTCTGCATCCAAGTTTCCCTTGTAAACTAGAATTTCCATCTTTTCTCTTGCACCCATATTGGCAATAGCTTTGATCAATCGCTCGTTTGATGCATCTTCGGCTGCAACTTCCTCTTCGCATTCAGCCTCAACTTCACTCTCGGAATCACTAAGATCCCCCGCACTGGTTGTGCGTCTTTGCGTTGTCTCCATGTCTTCGAGTCTAGCTCGGAGATCACGCATTTGTCTGTCTATGGTTGGATCTACCATCTCTCGACCTCTTCTTCATGGAATTTCCCTATCCTCTGGATTGGGTGACTGTCTATCTCTTCTCGGCGGCATGGTGAATTCTCTTCTTCTCTGCTACAGAAAGTAAAGAACCTTTATGTGCTCTGATACCACTTGATGTGTATCAGAGTGCTCTTTTACCTCCTTCCTCTCTTGCCTGAAATATACAGACAAGAAATAAGTTATGATACCACTTGACGTAGTCGTGCTCGCACGCACGTCCACTCACAGGATCTTCTCCTTCCTCGGCTCGAAGAACACTAACCGGTCCTTCTATTTCCTTATCGAGAAATCTACACCCACAGAACTCTTTGTACGATCCCCCTCTTTACTTATCGGGGAATCAGAATTCGCGGTATCGTGAGGTCAATGATTGAGTGCTGGTCTTTCGGATCCCCAAACCCCGATGCAAGTCAACGCTGACCTCCTTCTCTTGTCGGAGTTTCCGCTATCGCGATTTCGCTACTTGCGATATCAAACAAATGGATTTACCGAGCCCCGAACCTCGATGTGTCGATATTCCGATGCACACATGGGTTGACTATTCAACTCCCGTCACCCCTGTCGAGATTTCTCCTATCATGATTTCTCCACTCGCGATGTCAAGCAATTTTCTTTTCCGATCTCCAAACCCCAATACGTTGGAACTCCAATGAGCTCGCGACTTTGACTTTTCAACGGTCCCTTATCCCGTCGGGACTTCAGACTTCGCAGGATCGCGAATCCTAACGTCAATATTCTAGGATTCCTCACCATGAAACTTCCGATAGCTCGTGCCACCTGTCCTCCACTAACTCCGCTGTGGCCCACGCTATCCTTTAACTGTCGGGAAATCACGTATCGCGATTTTGCGATTTCCGTTGCAATGTTTTGGAGTTTCAATCCATGAAACCCCGATACACGATATACATGTAGATCCAATGACCCTCATGGACCGGATCAATGGCTCTAACCCTCTTGAGCTTTGAACCTCTCGAGAATACCTGCGGTATCTCCCCTGCACCTTGGTGAGATTTTTCGGCTCACGGGATGTCGCGAATTCTCCTCAAAGAATGCCCATCGTTCATTCTTCCCTTGAGAAATATGTGAAATGACTAAGTGTTCCTCCATGGAACTCATTTACCTGCACGCAAACTTGAAATTCTTCTTACCAACCTTCAAATCACAAATTCGACTCACCGTCCTTCAACAAATTCAAAGGCCTTCTCCCTCCTGAGCTTTCTCCAACTCGGATCCTTGGAAAAGACTTTTTGCGCGCACTCCTTGCGACAATCCTCAAACACGTCTAAGTGTTTGAATCCTCTCGACTCTGCACACACCTGCAGCAGCAGTATTAAAACACTTCACTCAGGTTCGCAACCCTGAAGTTTTACTTGGCCTGCGCACTCCTTGCATGACTCCTGTATCCAGCTGCACTTGTGGGTGAATGAGAACAAAAGCTAAGCTATTTGAGCCTTCTGTCAACGCACTCCTTGCGGACACTTCAACTGCACTCCTTGCAGGAATTCTCTGGCTCAAATAGAGAAACAATTGAARCTCATTCATTTTTCCCTTCAKATTTCAGACTCAACACATGAAATCATATACACGGYATAACAAMAAATGCATAACAGGAAGCAAACATTCATGAGCATGACATCAATACACAGAGAACAACAAAACCATGAATTTGAATCTAAGCTTTCTTCTATTAATTCAAATGTCTGTACATGGATGTCTTTACACATCTCTCTACTTTCTCTTKCTCTTCTTCCTTTTCAGAATAATGTTACAATGCACAATGAGGCTGTCTATATCCTGTTTCCCTCTTGTTCTCTCAAACAGTCAAATCTAGAATTAAATTTCTATCTACTAGCATTAACTACTTTAAATGCCTCCTACCTACAAAGGACGAGAGATAAAGGCTCAAGGTCCATTTACATTTACAATTGTGTCTCATCTTAATGGCTTCATTTAAGATGGTGCAACAATCTAAGGGAATTTTCAAACTTTTTGCTGGCGTGTGTCCAGCTGTCTACTTGCATTCTGCGCTGGCTCGCTTGATTTGGGATATGCTCTTGCATCATAGTCCATGCAGTTCATCTAGATTGCACAAATCACAATAAACTTAGTGGTACCCATTTCAATACTTTGACATGCCCCCTCTCACAGCATGAACACATTATTCCATTAGGTGAGCTAGCCTGCACCTTTCCATTAGTTGTCATCCCTCAAATGGGTAACCACACCTCACACCCAATCTACCTCATGATTGAGACTTAGTCATGTAGACTTAGGGGCACCCCTTCCACCTCTAGTGCCATAATGTCCACTAGACCTTATCCTTGTAACGAAAATGAAATTTTACACTTACACCCATCATTAGCCATCACCTTAGATTGACACCAACTTATCCAAGCATGAATATCATCTTCTACACCATTTCAAATACAGGTCATCATTAAATAATTTATGGTTTACTGATGTATTATAGATGATGGGGCATCCTCATGCACTATGTCCTCATCATCTTGGAAACAACTAGGATACCCTACTATTGTTCCATCAATGACTCATTTAAGATCCTTTTATGGTAGACTCTCTCCCCCCTTAGGGATGTTACCTAATCTCCCCATTTATTTAGGTGGTAATATTTTTTTGATGAATGTTGTTGTCATGACTGATCCAATGGATTACAATATTCTCCTAGATCATGATTTCATGTATTCCATGAGTGTTGTGGTGTCTTCACTCTTTCGAGTCATGATATTCACACATGAGGGTTGCATCATCACCATTTATAAACTATGATATTTTGATTCCCCCTCATATCCTTCTTAGAAATAATCTCTCCTCATATTTCTCACATTTATTCCATGCACTATGTGTCCACTACCACTATCCGTGCAACATCCACTACCCTAAACAATAATCCCATGGCTCGTGAGCCACCTCCTTACAACTTGGGCTTGGAACATTGGTGCATCCATTCATCCTTGTGAGAATTCACCCATATTTGTTCCCACAATCCAAAACAAAACCATGATATCTCAACTACATTATTCCTAGAGGACAAAGAATAATTTGAGGCCACCATTGATTTCACTAGTCTTAGTGATAACCTTTATCTAGATTCTCCTATCGATTTCTTTCAGGGTTCTAGCAAGTGAATTGGTGCACCTTATGATATTATCTCCCTTGAAAAGGTCATCATTCCCTCTCAAATAAGATCATATATTATCATTCATAAATATTCTATGTAGTCCATTCCATGGTGATCAATCATGCCCATATAGGAGATGCTGCAAAAAAAATTAAAGTCCAAACCCCCAAATGGATATTACAAAAACTGTTGGATTTTATACACTATTTCAAATCCTCTTTTGTGGGTGTTCAACCTTAAATTTCATGTCAGGAAATGTAAGACACTTCCACACTAATCTTAGCAGAAGAGAAGAATAATTTAATCAAGAAAGCAAATGAAAATAAGAAATCATACATTACACCGATATTTTACCCTGGTAACCCTTAACCGGGAAAACCAACATTCCTTTGAGGATTCTTCTCTCTTGTTGACTTATTATTTTAGTGCAAAAGGTTACATGTCTAACCTTGGT
The DNA here is from genome assembly GCA_010110895.2 of Picea sitchensis. NCBI lineage: Eukaryota > Viridiplantae > Streptophyta > Pinopsida > Pinales > Pinaceae > Picea > Picea sitchensis. The sequence goes on from SNQJ01S0010442.1 coordinate 165,441, forward strand.
CCACACCTAAGAAAAAATCGACATCATACCCTCTTGCACAAACAAGAACAACCCTGTAGCCAAATTGGCTTACATATGCATGACCAACAACCTACACTTACACATGCATTAACCTGCAAAATTGCACTCTATGATCACCTAACAACAACAACCTTTACAAACTTACAACATGCCTCTTTATAAGATTTTAAAAAAGAAAAACCCTAAATATTGATTCCCAAAAAATGGTTATAGATCCATGCATATCATTGGCTACAAATTCCGCAAAACTCAAGATTTTGTTAGAGTCGACTCTAAGTCAGGTTTACCAGTCGAACTCCATCCAATCTCTAGTTAGTTGTCTCACATTTGCACGTTGACATATTTTTAGTTGAATTCTCTTTGATATCTTTGACTTAAAATTTACCTGGTCGACTTCCTTGACCTTCGACTCTCAGTAGATTCACCTCAACTAGACATTCATTGCAAAGAATATAACAACCCAACATTATCCCACTTGTTGTCTTATTTTCTAAAACATGATATTCTTGAACTTTCTCTCACAGAACCATAGCATAAATTTCCATTGCCTCTCTACACCAAGAGAAATTCATAGCACTAACAGACTTGGTCAACGAGTCTGCTATGTTTTCCAACGTGTATACTTTCTCCAGAATCACCTTATTACTTTCCACCATATTTCATACAACATGGTTTTGTACATCAATGTGTTTAGTCTTTGAATGATAAACAAGGTTCTTTTCCAGAAATATTTTTCTTTTATTGTTGCAACTTACCTTCATAGATCTCTGCCCAAACCCGATTCCTAAACATGATATTTGAATCCATACCGCTTCTTTACTTCCATGATTGGCCTCCATGTATTCAACTTCTGTTGTCGAAAAGGCTATGAGAACATGTCGCTTTCTCATCCAACTTATTGCTCCACCAAAAATATTGTAAACATATCTGTTGGTCGACATTCGTCAATCCAGATCTTCAGCCTAGTAGGCGTCGACAAAGACATGTACATCCAATTTACCACTATCAAATCCAGGTCTTCCTTGGTAGCATATAGCATAGTCCTTGTGCCACATAAATACCTGGATAGTCTCTTGACATCTTTCCAATGCTCCTTTCCAGGTGTCAACATGCACCTTCTCAACACTCCCACTGCATGTTAAATGTATGGTCGATTGCAGACCACTGCATACATCAGACTACAAACCACACTTGCATAGAGAATGTGTGACATGTCCTCTATTTCTTCCTGTGACTTTGGACACTGCTCAATAGTAATCCTTTCTTCCACTGTAATTGGCACCTTCACTGATTTGCAATACTGCATTTTGAATCATTTCAGAATTATTTCAAATGTTGAATGTTGATTCAACTAGAGATTCCAAGTGGATCAATCTCTCTTAATATCCATTCCTAGAATTAATTTAGCTGCACCGAGATCCTTAATGTTGAACTTGGAGGATAGTTTCTTCTTCACATTCTTTATTTTTTCCATGTTGTTTCCAATGAGAAACATGTCATCGACATACAAAGATACATATATGAAATTCCCACCTTCTTCCTTGGAATATATCTAGCGATCAACTTTGCTTCTCAGAAATATCAAACTAAGGATGTAAGTTTCAAACTTCCGGTACCACATCCTTAACAATTTGTTTAGACCATAAAGGGATATTTTAAGTTTACACAAATGTTGTTGGTCAAATGCTACAGCTAGAAATATCCATACTCTAATGGAAGATAGTTTTTCAACAGGGGAAAAAATATCACCAAATTCAACTCCCTCGACCTCAGAATATCCTTTTGCTACCAATCGAGCTTTGAAATTCTTGACTTGACCTATGGCATTCATATTATTCTTGAACACCCACTTGGTACCGACATGATTTCTTCCACTAGGTAACTTGACTAAGTCCCATATCTCATTCTTGTACAAGTATTCCATCTCTTCGACCATGGCATCATTCCATAGTTTACCCTCTGTCAATTCAACTACCTCACTGACTGGATTGGGCTCATCATTGATGGAAGTTAACATGAATGCGGAAATGAAGTCTGGAAGACTATACTTTTCAACTATTTTTATTATTCTTTATGACCTGCTTACCACCATAGTCAATTGTTCCACATCTTCCTCATATTCAATCGACTCATCTGAATCATCTTCTTCATTCCTTAGTTCAAACCACACCGTATTAGGATAACTCTTGGTCTGAACATTTTCCTCAGGCTCGGATTTACTTTCGACTTCTTTGAATACCACATATTGACTCTACACTATTCTCCTTGATGCAGGATCCCAAAGATTATATCCTTTCATACCTTCTTTGTATCCGATGAAAATACATTTGACTGCCTTCTTGTCCAGCTTGCTCCTGTTTTCCTTGGGAACATGCACAAATGCATCACATCCAAATATTTTGAGATGTTCCACCGAAGGATTCTTAACAGAACATAGCTAATTTGGAGTCATGTCGAATAGTGTCAATGAAGGAGACATATTTACCAGATATATTGTAGTCTCGAATGCCTCTGCCCATAATTCTTGTGCGATCCAAACACCATTGAGCATGCTCCTTTCCTTGTCCATCAATGTTCTATTCATTCTCTTGGCAACTCTATTTTTTTGTGGGGTATATGGTGTGGTATTTTTGTGTGATATGTCATACTTCTTACAGAATTGATCAAATTCATTTCCACAAAATTCACCACCATTTTCAATACTCAACACTTTAATCCTCCTCTCTGTTTGGTTTTCCACAAGAGCTTTAAACTCCTTAAATATCTCAAAAACCTATGATTTATTCCTCGAGAAATATATCCATGTCTTCTTGGAAAATTCATCTATGAAGGATACATAATATAGGGATCCACAAAGTGAAGGCACTGTAACCAGGCCAAACACATCACTATGCACCATTTATAAAATCCCATTTTTCCTTGTCGCTCCATATGGGAACCTCACCCGACTTTGTTTCCCATATATGCAATGTTCACAAAAGTTGACTTATAGCCCACATTCAGGAAAAAAATTGACCATACATTTTCTTTACATAGCTCGAAGTCCTTTTTCTCCAATGTGTCCCATCCTCTCATTCCATAACCTGGTTTGGTCGAGTTCATCATGTCTTGTCGAGATGGTTTGAACTGACTTGGATCAAGTAGAGTCGATTTTAGGAGCAACGATTTTATTGCATCCATTCGAGTCGACATTTCCTAACAACTTGTAAACAGTACCAATATTAACTCCTCTCATTAATAACATTTCACTTTTGACCATATTGAATTAATCCTTCTTAAAGAGAGTATGCACAATTGCATCACTCATCTTGTTGACAGATATCAGGTTTCTTTCCAAACCTAGAATGTGTAGCACACCTAGAAGGGTTCTTTTCCTCCCATCCTGTAGTGTTAGATAAACTTTTCCCTATTCAAAAATTCTGGTTGTCAATCCACCCCCCAAGAACACATCACCCCCATCATATTGTTCATATTCATAGAACCATTCTTTATGTGGTGTCATAAGATAGAATTCTCCTGAGTCGATCAACAAAACATATTGATCTGACTATGTACTGGTCAATGCTAGGTACACATCCCCTCCATTTTCAGAGGTCATCTTTCTCTCAGTCGACTGCTTTTCATCCGATCAAGTACTACCTTCTATTTCCTTCGACTTACAGTCCTTTTTATAATTCCTAGCTTTACCACATTTCTAGCATCTTCACATCGACTGAACTGGGGATTTAGATCTACCCTTCAGCTTGAACTTTCTATTGGAGAACATGCATTTGTATTTGTCTACTGATTGACCTCTCACTACCATAGCATCTTTGGTTGATGCTTCCATGTTCTTCCTTCTCATTTCTTTCAACAACAGAGAAGAAACCATGTCCTCTAGCGCTAGTGTGGTTTTATTACTTGCAATAGCCATGACTAGGCTATCCGAGGAGTCTGTAAAAGAACATAATAGGTTGATAAGATTCTCCTCATCAGTGATATTTATATCTACAAATGATAACTATATTAACATAGTTTTAAACAAATTTAAATGCTCAGTCATTGAACTTCCATCACTCATCCTCATAAGATACGTTTTCTTTCTGAGAAAAAATGTATTTACCAGATATTTTGACTGGCATAAGCTTCCCATCTTGTCCCATAGTTTCTTGGATGAATATTCACGCGATACATTCAACAACACTGAATATACAAGACAAAGTCTAATCGTACTTCTTTCTTTTCTTTCTAGTTTCTCACATTCTTCCGTCGACATGCCTGTCGGTTGGGTACTGTAATACCTCGACTTTGAGCCCGTATTAAATAATGTATTTTGTTAATGAAAGGATAGAGTGACTGAACAATTAAAAGAGGCCATTGTGCCTAGGAAATGTAATATTTTGATCATTATTAATAATAAATACATCACTGGCTACTAGACGAAGAAGGAAAAGAGTTATAGGGGGCTATGATTCCACAAGTAACGGGGATTATGGGGCTGAGTATTTATTTTATATTTTATTTACCCATTTTTATTTTAATGGAGAATAACATTTACATGATATTCTTGGGGGCAAGTCCATGTGGTTCCTTAATTCCAAGAAATACATAAACCCATCTTTGGTCTATGGTGGGGGTTAGTTCTTCTTCACTCACTCACTCATTGTTTGTTGTACACACCTTTCATTTCGTTCTCTCTCCACTCATTCTTTCACCCACTCGTCTTTCCTCATTCATGTTTTTTCTTGGGAAAGGAAAACAAATTGTTGGATACGATCCATGGTTTTGTTGGTTGTAAATACTGATGGTGTATTCCATCCATGAATTACTGCCTGCATGTTCGAGATGATTTGGCCAGTTTTCATTTTTTCTCACAACTGCGAATCTTGAGAGTCCTAGCATGGAGATTCTTAACCATATGCACTAGATCCCTCGAAGGAGATGGATATCCTTAGGGATTGCATGGCAGAGAAGGGGGTCCATTCTCTTGGGTTGTGTAGGCTGGGTAGAAGAGAGTTGATGTACTTTGGATTGTTGTGGGTGATGAAAACCCTATGAGAGCTTGAGTGTTGACTAGCTTGGGAAGTCGAGTGACACTATGAAACCATCCTTGTGGATTCATAGCCTTGGATCAGGGGTGACATTGTTGTTTATACTTGGAACAATATTGCCTATGGTTGGGTGGAACGTCCTTGGTCTGCAACTAGTTGGTGATTCATTTCATGAAATATAATTGCTCTATGTCATGGTTTTAATTACTTGTATATTTATTCTGCTGTGTATTTATTTATCTATGAAATTAGAATCTAGAATACACATGATTTCTGGTTATTGTTTTGCATGACATATGTCTCATTTCTTTATGTTGTAGCATGAATATTTAACTTTGCATGTGATTATTTCATGCATCTTTATTCATTAAAATTTGATCAGAATATGAAATTAGTCTAGAAGAGGGCTTGAAGTAGTGTGCCTGGCCTGTTGGTGGTTGGGCATGTTACAGATTGGTATCAGGGCTTTAGGTTGAAACACTAGACTAGTATGGGCCAGAACTGTTGGATAGGGTATTATGGTTAAGAATGAATATGTCCTTGAAATCTTAAAGCTCAAGAGAGATAACATTGTAGAGATTGCACAAAAACCAGAGCGTTGTGTAGAAAAAGATCCTTTGTTAAGGATCGTAGAATTGTGACCATTCCCTTTCGAATTCAGGAGTGATCACCACAGTGGAATCAAGGAGTTATAGATCATTAGATCAGAAGAAAGGTGAACCAAGACCATTAGATAAAGGTGAAACCATAGGATGGGAGAGATTAAGTCACAACCATCAAATCAAACTTGTCGATCGTTAGTCGTTGATAGAATCCGACCAGGAGATGAAAAACTTTGGAACTTTGCAGCTTTAGTGATTATGGGAGACAGGAAGAAGTGTGAAAAGGTTGAAGTCATGAAGTCCTATTTTTCATCTGATCTAATAGGAGGCTTGGGTGAAATCTTGGTCGTTATTCTGAGTCATCTGGTGTTGACCACTTTGGGAAGTTTAACTCTGGGAGAATAGAACCCTTTTAGAAGTGTTATAACTCGGATTCTCAGAGAACTGAAGTCCCATCGCCCGTTAGATCGACGGAAGGGATTTGGAATTAATGTTGACCGTTGGATGTAGTAATGGTGTAAGGATAGAAAATTTTCAGAGCTTCAGAACTTCGCGACACTAATGATTATTGGAGAATGGGAAAATCCCCGAAGTGTCGAAAACACAAAGTGTAAATCCATCATCGTGAAATCATGTAGGTCGTCATATCTGGAGAAACAAATGTGGATCATCCATTTGATGGATGATGCGTCATAGGCCACGTGGTAGGGGTTCCATGTGGGGACACGTGTCACCTGGATTCAGTACCTTTTGGGCCCCAACCTGTTGATTGTTTAGTGACATGTGGCACGTAATCCATGGGTACACATCACCATAGGTGACATCAGCATGCCATGTCATCTCCAGGAGTATGGACTCTGGGGGTGTCCAACGTCTCTACCAATGAAAGTGTCAAAGTCCCAAAGTAACGAATTCACATATACCATCAATCTAAGATCCCTTCAGAACCTCTCTCAACCATTAGATCAAGAAGTGTAAGGATGGCATAATCACTTCAGTAGGTATCACTCTGGGGGAGTTGAACGACTCGAGAGTGGAAATGTTCCGGAGTCCCAGAGCGTCGAATTATTGAATTGATTAAGAACCATCTGTCTCAACGCTTGATTAATCCTTAGCCATTGGATTAAATAGTGGAAAGATAGAGTAAGTAGTTCGGTGGGTATCACTCCAGGGATGTTGAACGACGCGAGAGTTGAAATGTCCCGGAGTCCCGGAGCACCAAATTCCTGATCTAGTTAAGGGTCATCCATCCCAGTGTTTGAGTAAGTCATGACCGTTGATCTCATTGAAGCCTTCAGATGGGGCAGGATCGTCCATTCAACAAGAGATTAAATCTTGACCGTTTGATCTACTAGTAGAGTTATTGGAAGAGTTTCGATGACGTTTAACTCTCGGAGAAATCAAAAGATTGAAAAGGGAGAATAGTTGAAGGCCGAAGTTTGGAGGACTTGGTCCCAGTGACGGTTTCATGAAAAGGTAAAGGGGGTCTATTAGTGGTGAAAAAGGATCTATAACTAACCAAGCCCTCAGACATTGTGTTTGAGCAAGCTCATGTGTAGAAGAATACAGAGGAAGGCATTAAAGAGTGAATAAGCCTGTGGTTTCTAGCCATGGTCACATGGAATGTGGTTTGAAGGAAGCATCTGTGTATAATTTGAATTATGTATCAGCTAAAAGAGATGTGGAATTTTTCTACAAGATCCTAATGCAAAACAAAAGAAAAGGGGTTGAAAGTGATTTTTTTCGAGAAGACATAATGTTCAGGTCAAATATCGAATTGGGGAAAGATTCCAGTCATTGAGAAAGATGATTCAGAGGATAATAACATGTAATTGTTATAATATGGAGAATGATAATATAGTCTTCATGAATTGAGAATAAAATGGACCTATATCATTGTTTGGAAAATTTGTTTTAATATGCATAATTCTAACAAAATGGTTGCTTGCACATTTTGCAGAATTAGGGGGGTGTAAACATATCGGTTCAATATAAGAATGCATATTCAAGAAATGGAATAAGGAGAAGGAGCTTCTAGCCATGATAAGTATGCCAAAGGTCAGAATATCAGTGTTGGTAATGCAAAGATAGAATCCAATGGACACCAAGACAAAGGGGAGCAAGAAAGATTAACAAAGACTATGAGAATCCTAAAAGTAGAAGTGTAGAGTTACAAAGAAGAAAATGAGAGACTAATAAGAGAAAAAAAAAAGGATAAATTCTCAAGTGATTCTTAAATCAGTTGTAGAGGAAAACAAAGAATGGATCAAAATCAAAACAAGAGGAAGAGGGAAGATGTCATAAAAGAAGACATGACTGCATAATTCAAGAAGTGGTAGCAGAACTCATAGACATCACTCAAATCCCTACTTAGCAAGGAAATTTTATGCATATGAAGATTCCATCAGTAGTGTGACATCCCTAGCCACCCATAGGATGGGAAATGCCACTACTCAGATGCTTTAATTAGCTCTGGAAACCATTTTGTAACATTCCCAACTATCCATGACGGGCCACGCTACACCCGATAACTCTTCCATTCTCTCTGCAGAACATAATGTAACATACCCAATATCCAAATGAGCTATGCCACAAACAATTTTCTATCTGGATGCCATAACAATATATATACATACAAAATTCTTGCGAAAGAATTTATATATAACGTAAATAGTCAAATACATCTGTAAATGCATAGATTCATATTGAATAATAGTAAATGCATACATACAACATATACAGTAAATACCCATAAATATAGACACAATTATAAATCACACATAGGATAAATCCATAAAATAACAATGCAGCATGTAAATTTATCACACAATTGGCACTTATCTTTGTAAGAATGTCACCAAATACGTTAAGACCTTTCACGAACCTCCCAGCCTTAGACTACACTGTTAATCACTCTCAACAGTGAGTCACCCCCGAGACGGGACTAAACGCCACCCGGGTAAAGGGTTCCTAACTAGGATAATGGCTCATGGAAAATAGGAAAGAATCCATCTCAGGTGCTCACTCAACTAATAGCCTACAACCTCTCATTCCCCACATGCCTGTCCCACCCAAGGAAGTGTGCCCCTTCTCTTCTCAACAATCCTTCGGCTACCCCACTTCCCTTCTAGGGCTTCAGCAACAGGCCGGACCGGAAGTCTTAGAGCATTGTAGCTGCAGTTTAACACCTTCAGGAAATCTATCCCCAATAATTCTCTCACTCATAGAATTGCTCACGGGCCTGACAACCCAACTCTTCAATATCCCATGGGCCTGACAACCCACTTATTCAATCCTTCTCCAAAGCTAACCAAGTACACCAACAGGAAAAATGGCTATGGAAATAGGTTCAGGTACAATGACAGAAAGTATGGAGGATAACTGACTGCATGAATGAAAAAATGGTCATGGCATCATGGTTGAATGATCGAAGGAATCAATGGTCTGAATGAAGGAAAATATGATGAAAGAGTCCCCCCAAAAGAACTAAGTCACAACAATATGTATGCTTGTCCCTAACATGACACTTGTCATGTTGGGAACTACTTTGGCCCACTTGTCCCCAACTTTGAAACTTAGGATAAAATAATTATCCATACTTTTATACTTTATGAAATATTAATATAATATTCCTTTTTGGTTCAAGCTCCCTAGCTTAGCCCCTTTTCCTAAATTTTGGCCCTCCCTTTCCCTAAGTAGTGGAGTTTAGTCCCCCATCTCTTTTATCATGGTCGGTCTACGCGCAGCGATGTATTTATATTAATTATGAGACATGTACAAAAACAGTCGCATTGGCCTTTAACATCTAGGCTCTCCATCCTAATCAAAATATAAGCATCATATCTTATAACCACTGGCTCACCAACCTATAAAACATAGCATATACACAAAGGCTCGCTGGCCTCACAATCGTGCGCACTCAAGTTGTTGCGCGTGGTATCCTAGGATGTGCATCATTTTACTGTGCAGTACATGTGCACACTACACCATGGAAAATGCAAGCCAAAAATATATCAAACAACTCACCAACTTAAGTACATTGTTACATTTACAGTTGGGATTCTACCTAGGGATATTACAAGTAGTCGAGAGTTGTCTCCTATTAGGTACCAAATAAGAAGACATGAATTGGATAGTTTTCAAGGAGAGCTAAGGAAGCTTAAGCCACCATCCTTTGATTGTGAAAGAGAAAGGGAAGAAAATGTTGGGGAATGGCTGCTTGGAATCAAGAGGTATTTTCAATTGCATAACTACTCACCAAACCTAGAAGAAAGAATTTCCACATACCATTTACATGGGTAAATCTACTATGTGGTGGGATTAGATGAAGCAAGTTGAGCACATTAATGAGAGTAGGATCACTTGGAAGGAGTTAGGAAATTATTTTTAGAACGATTACCTTTCAGAACACTACTATGAAAAGAAATTGTAGGAGTTATTTGAACTTAGGCTGGGAAGAATGACCATGGCAGAGTATGAAAATAAGTTCTTGGGGCTGCTAAATTATGTGGGGTTTACAAAAGATGATAAGGTGAAAGTACAAAGGTTTTTTAGTGGAATTTGACCTTTTATAAAGAGAAGATTCAATATGATGAACCCAGGACTTTGGTTGATACCATCAGGAAGGATAAGTACCTGTATGAGAAAGGAAAGGGCAGATAATCCATTTAGAAATCTTGGAAGGATAAGAATAAGGAGAAATATTATCAGAGGAGGAAGGGATTCAAAACTCCTTTCAATAGAAATAACCCTAATAAAAATCATCAAGACCAGTATGCAAAGGATGAATCCAAGAGAGAAGACTCATTGGGAAAAAGGGGAAGACCACCAATACAATGTTGGGGATGCAAATAATACCACCTATACAAATATTTACCTCATAGAAAAGACAAAGTGAAGATCGTGCACAACATCTAAGAGACTACAACAATAGAAGAAATGGGAAGAATTTATGTAACCTTAGATGATCGACAAGCAGAGTACCGATCCAATATGATAGAGGTGGAAGGTAATATCATTAATCATCATGTTGCTATTTTAATTGATTCAGGAGAAATTCATTGTTACATTGATCCTAAATAGTGGATAGATTACGTTTGGAGAAACGTAAGCTTGAAAAATCAAGTTTGGTTCAGCTAGACACTATAACCAAAAGGAGAATACATGATATGGTCACAGGTTTTTCCATAAGTATTAATGGTGTAAATACTAATCCTGATCTAAATATTATATTGTTGGTCTTGGGTATGGATTAATAAAGAAAGCGAAGAAAAAGGAAAAGAAAAGACGAAGTGTGAACCACGCAGAAGGCACATTGACTGAGATTGGGTCAAAGTGGTTAAAGAAGTAGAAAAGAAGGAGACAAGCAAGGGAAAACAAGTCGTTGGACAAGAAGATCAAGGAGAAAAAATCAACAAGGAAGATATATTGTGGACAACTCAGCAAGTGGAAAAATCCACCAATAGATGCTTTGGAGCACCTCATAGGAAAGATGGAAATATAGGTTGGCAAAGCCCAGAAAACGTGGGTCAAAGAGGACCTAGGGTTTTAGACACCTAGAGTTTTGGTATTTAGTTTTTTTGACTCATATACTGCACACGTATACCTTCCTAAGATTTGACACATCACTATGGGTAGTGGCCTATCGAAAATTCAATAAAGTTATTTTTCCAACGCATGAAGCGATAAATACCTAAAAACTAAAACCTGATTAAAAGTTAAATGGTAACTTCACCCATTCGGAGTTCAGACATTCTCCATTCCTCATACTCTAAATTCACGAAGCCTGAACTCCAAAAATACCTTAAACACTAAGCAGGGTTAATTAAAATTAAAGATAATTATCCGACGATTAATCTCTTCGCGATTTCAAGTTTCAGGAATCCTATCTCGAGCTATGATCAAATATCTCAAAGTCCGAAAACCCAAAAGGACTTAAAGTTAAATACGATTAGTTAATAGGTTAAATACTATTATCTTGTGATTATTTTTTCACTAAATCGTAGCTCGGATAAATTCAAATTTTATTCATCCAACCTCCCGATTGTGAACCACCAAACATTAATGGAATTAATAATGGATATACGACAATGATTTCGAATAAGATTGTGGATCACCACCTAGATATTTTCATTAAGGAAAGTGAATACATCGTCAATAAAGGTATTCATGAAATCGATACACTTAAGGTGAATAACGATATTGGAGTTTGAATTCTAATTTACATTTCTCGCARAACAAGAAGTTTTAGCACGATAAGAAATTTACACGTTTCCCTGTAATAGGTAGCACAGTCCTAAACTTATTACTATCATGGCTCCGTGGAAAATAGCTAAAGTGGTTGGTGAAATCTCAAACCTAAAAGTAGATGTCCTCTTAGACACCTCGCCAAGAGTTGTAGATACCATGAAAACCTGGGTGCAGGTGTTTGATATCCAACAATACTAGTTAATAAACTGCCCAGATGATCCAGGCGATGACGTGATCGAAACCCAAGTGACAAAGCTCAGGTATCTAGCTCAATTAGAGCTGCACAAAATAGCTGCATGGCCAAGACTCATGCCATACAATGACATGATCAGTTGGGCTCTCTAGAACATGAACATTGCAACCAGGAACATCTGCAATTCATAGAAAGTGGTTGTCGGGTATTTCTAACCAGAGCATATCCGCGTAATGTATAAGTTATCCCCAGTTTTGAAATATAGTTACAATGTCGCTTTCCTAATGGAGTTCGACAAAGTAGAATGCATGCAATATGGAAAGCACTACCCTGACTTGATCAAGAACTAGTGGGGGCACCCTGATAAATTCAGAGCAGACACCCATGGTATATATGCCATAGCAACAGTAGATGCCCATATGATCTATGTGGCTTTAATGTTATGTAGACATTTCATGAGGAAGGACTCTGATCATTTCTTGTTTCCATGGGTACCAATCATGCATGAAGTAGAAAAATGTTATTCTTTCGACTGGGCCAAAATGTTATCGAACAATTTGGCCAAGGAGATCACAACATATCAGTCGTTGAAGGCCAAAGGGAAATATGCCCCTTTCTACATGTTAGAATACATTATGGATTCCGTTTATTTTATGACATTGTTCCCTTTGATGAGCTGGAGTTAGAATCCAACCAACGCTGAGCCCATACATTTCTATCACTCCAAGTTGTGGGAGGATAAAGAAAAATATTTCTTCTACGAAATCTGCAACTATGTGGTGGTGTCAATGTATATCTCTCTCTACAGTTGCCCACCTCCCAAGATTTCATACAATATCATGGCCAACCTAGAGAAAATGGAATACTAGTATATTGAGGAACATTTCTCCTACATCAGGGTTTTTGGGTGTTCAGTTCCCCCACATGCTTTACCAAAGTTCCTACCAGATCGATTGGTGTGCCGAGAGGTACCATAAAAAACTGTGATGGGGGGAATCAGTAAAGAATTAAAAACAATGTAGAAAAAGGTATGGCCAACCTTCCCTTTACAAGTTGGTATGTTCTGTTTGTTAGATTTCGGCCACTCGAAAGTGGAGGTCGTAGCCCTAGAAGACATTAAGTTAGTTAATATTGAGTTCAAGAATCATGATCCCTAGAAGATCATGGGAAACCACCTAGATATATACAATCTAAATATATACGAGCATGAATATTCCCAATAGGATGAGATATTCTGGGGAGTAAGGTCGTACCAGGAAGTGTTGAGTAGAGTCCAAACTCTGGCTCTAGATCAATTAGCCAAGTTCTGCAATTTCAAAAAACACAGAAGAAATAGTTTTCCTAAAGTATTACATGGAGAAACTCAAACACCTCCATCTACACAGGAAGTTGTGACTCGGGCTTTAGAAACAGGAGGTTCTAAAGAATAGGATGTTCAAGAAAATATGAATAAAACTAAAGTTTTAAGGCACAAGGGGGATACTGCATTATCAAATCCACCAGGCGATCAGGAAAAAGCTCAATTCAAAGCTTTGATAAGAAAGGGATAGGATACATCACTGTCCACACCAAACAAATCAGCTACCATCACAATAGGGAAACAACCGTCCACCGAGATAATTATCCTTGTCAAGTCATTAACACCCTTACAGTCAAGCCAAGGAAATCCAAATGTCAAAGTCGTATTTATAGAATACCTTACTCCTATTTCCGTAGAAGAAATTCCTCCCTCAAACATATTTTTGAACAAGAAGAGGAGGCCATAGTTAAAAGACAGACGCATCAAAAGGACGGAGAAACTGTCAAAAGACACAGAGTGTTGTATGATGGACAAACCTTAGATGAGACAAAATTTTCTATGGAAATGGATGACTGATTGGGAGATTTTTCCATGACAAATCAGTGTTCAGTAGGGAATCTAGTGGAGCAGTTGAAACAGAGCAATCTATTAGTAAGACAGTTGCAGGACTAGATGACAGTCATGGAAAGAGATGTGAAAAATCAAATGAATAATGATTTTGAATAGATCAAAGCCCGTGACAGACAAGAAATTCAACAACTCAGAACTAGCCTTGATGAAAATTCACAGGCCAATAGAGAATTAGCCACTCATAAAGAAGAATTGATCAAACAACTTTAGGCTAAGATAGATTTAGTTGAAGTTATGACAATGGATATGGAATCTTTCCAAGCTCAGGTGTTGGAGGTGCATGAGAAGCTGGAATTGGCCCAACAAAACTTTCTTTCGAAAGTGGAAGCTATTCAAAGCTGTTATCGGGTGACAGAGATTTCTCTAAATAACATTTACAATAAGGAGAGGAAATCCACTACAACTCGAGCTACATTCTAGGAGGCCATTTTAATAGCAGCTAAGGATGAAGTAGCAAACGTCCCTCGATTGTCTCTTTCTGAGAAAACGCGAGGCGATATAATCCTGAAGACCTAGAAGGCAAATTTGGATGAAAGAAAAAGATTAGCCCAGGAAGTAAATAAAGCTTGTGAAGAAGCATTGTCTTCACTCGACAAATGTTTATTAGACGTTGAAAGAGATTGTATCTCCGAGGCCTTGGGATAGATTGACATAGCGAAAAATCAACTCAATTCCAAGACAGGCATAGAAGAATCTTGGACAACTATCCAATAATTGAAACAAATCGACCTTATCCAGATTAACAAGTGGATAGTAAATCCCAGTTTGTGGCTACAAGATATATCTTTGGAAGCAAGTAAAATACATGATAGGTTGCCTAATATAGAAAATAAGTTGTATATTTTTTAGGCAAATGACACAACAAAGCCTTCTAGGTTAGTAGTGCATTTAGTAAGCATATGTATCCAGTGTGTCGAACACGGGAAATCCAACACATCTGGAAATAAATGAAACAAGCGGAACATACTATTCACACTGTTCATAATCAGATGCCATTTGTTTCCAAGATGGAGGGTATGAAGAGGAAACGTCCCTACATGCAGACGAAGAGACAGATGATATGTAGATGGAACCTTTCAATTTTGTATGTTGTAATATTTGATACTTTCTATGAGAAGTCCAACCATTTCAGGTTGAGGCCATTTTGTATAAATACCCAAATCAAAGACTTGTTTCTGGCTGCTTCTTGCTAATTGTAACATAGAAGACTCTCCTTATAGGGTATTAATAGAAGTGCAAACATAGATTCCAAGTTTTGTTCAAATTTGGGTTATGTGTTCCTTTGTCTTCCATTGATCATTTTCTTTATGTATTCTTGAATAAATGTTGATTCCAATTTAGTACTAGAACTACTGAAATCTTATTATATAAATGATTTATTTAGTAAGTAGCTTTTCTTTTGTAATTATTGTGAGTAATATAAGGCCTTCTTGTTGTGTGGATTGTTGTATTTTTATGATTTATTCAAGGTTATACTAATCTATTTTCTTCTACTGCAATAAAGTGGGACTCTTCTATAATTGATTCCCTGCTTTGTTTCACAGTTTTGTTATTTTATTTCACTTCATTTACTATTTCGATTTTGACTCAGATACGAAATACGACCTCTGGTTGTTACATGGTTAATATCATTAAGGAATTTTTCTAACATAGCTAAGGTAGAAAAAGAATTTTAAGAACACTCTCTCAAACATTTTTCTGATTCCTAACATTATACTTTGAGCCTTAAGTTTAATCTCAGCACCAACATCTTTTGGTGTTTTTGCCGGGGACGGAGAAACAAAGTTATTTTTCCTTGGTAAAATGACAAGGTAACATTTTGTCTTTGATAGTGAACAAAGATCGAATATTATATTAAGGCTATTTTTATCTTTCACTTGGAGACTCCACCATAGATAAACTGGCATTTTKTCGAAGGAATACCAAAAAAAATCTAGACGATCAGAAAAYCACCCATGTGTCTGATCCTAAAAGGTTGTTAAAACCAAAAGGATACCTCAAGTMGACTACTGTGTTGACAGGTGAKAAGTACCAACCAAAATCCACACAAATTGATACTAAGGTTCGGGTGGAGGAATCAACTCCCGAAAAGAATATTAAACAAACACCCCTTGGTGAGGAAGTTGTACCTGAGATAGAGATAGAAATCGAACCCTTTTATACTCCTAATTGTCTAAACAAAGAAATCTATACTATATCTCCTGTTGTTAACTTGGTTTCTATCCCATCCTCGCCAAAAGTAAACGCTTTGGTGATCCGAAATCCAAAAGACAAAACAATATACCTCAATTCGTCTCTTGTCGGTTCCCCCATTTACACACCTTGTAAGTCTGAGGAAGTCATCCCACATTTTCCTTTCCCTCCTTCCCTAGACTTTGTATCACTTGACGATCGACTTCCATATTTCCCTTCACCATGTCCCGAGGAAGCCGAAAGTTCATCACTTCGGTCCATATAAGTTTTTGAAAACCCTCTTTTTGATTCTCGAATATCATCCCCTAGATTTTCAATGGCTGCGGTGGGAGGTAGCCATGGAGGTGGTGTTGTCAGGGGAGGTGTTGCTACCGAAGGAGGTGGCTCTGCTAGAGGAGGTGGCATTGGAGGTGGGGGTGGTCAAGGACCACCTCCACCCCCTAGGATTTTATCTAAATTCACTTCCAGATATACCCCTTTAGTCCTTCCTCCCATCCTTCATGACCTACCTAAAAAGTACATGAAAACTTTACTAAAGTTCACAGGGGAGGGAGATTTAACAGCGACAGAGCACATAACCTTTTTCGATCAATTCGTTGACATCCTTGGTATTTAACATGAAGACGTATACTCGAGGCTCCTAGTGTAAAATTTTGAGGAGCGAGTAAGGATCTAGTTTACAGGACTTCCGGTAGGATCCCTAAGGTCTTACAATGAGTTAGAAAACGGTTTTTTAAGAGAGTGGGGAGAAAAGAAAGACCACGTGTACTATCTGACAAAATTCAGGGCTCTGAGGAAAAAGAATTCAGAGACAATCCTAAAATTCACACAAAATTTTAACAAACTCTATCATAAGATCCCAACAGAAGTTAAACCCTCTCAAACCGCAGCTAAAGTGACATTCGCAAGGGATTTTGATCCCAACTTTGCCCTACTTTTAAGGGAAAGAAGATCTGATACCATCACGGGAATGAAAGACAACACTATAGAAATATATTTGAACATGATGGCATCAAGTAAATTAAAATTCAAGGTTGAGATGGGAACCAAGGAACCTAGACGCTTCAGAGAATAAGTAGGAGCCTCCGTATCGGGAAAATTTGCGGAAGAAAAAATGGATGATATGGCTAAGATAATTAAAGATATGTCAAATAAAATCTCTAGAATGGAATTAGACCAAGACAAAACTGATCCATTTTCTAGAAAATATTTCAAAAGAAATCCCAATGCTCAGACACAACATAAACAAATAAAAAACGAAGATCAGAAAATTCAGCCTTCGTTTAAATCAGAAAATTTTATAGGATATGTTATACATGATTACAAAGGGTTAGAAGAGGATGTAAATAAATTTGGGGATGAATACCAGGAGCCTTGCCTAACTAGAGAAGTCTATGAAAAATCTCTAGAACAAGAACACCTATCTAGAAATGAGGAAGTATAAACAACATGGGAGAGTCTCTATATCAAGGAATCACCGACTCCATAATGGTCGAACTTCAACATAAGTATAATCTAAGTCCAAGAGAAACAAGTACTATGGGTTCTCCACCAAAAAAGATCCTATTAAGAAACAAAGCGAGTGAGGTTGCCCAAACTAAACAAACAGTTGAAAAACAAGCTGCCCAAACTAAGAAAACAACTGAAAAACAAGTTGCCCAAGCTAAAAGAGTTGAAACCAAAGGAACACAAAATAAGAAAATAGAAAATATAGAAACACAAACTTCTTCTAGGGAATGTAAAAAAAATGGTTGGAGGTTTTAGTTTAGAAAAAAAATAAAAAAAAATTAAAATCCCTATGCCCCTAGTTGAGCTCGCTAAGAATCCAGTTTATAAAAAATAGATCGCTAAAATGATTAACTTCTCAGATGCGGAATGTCATGGAGATGGAATAAATTTATAGGATAAAAATCCTACAATTATGTTTGGCCCATATATTGAAAATGTAGATGGAATAAATTTACATTAACCATGCATGATCATTTACTTCATAATTGCATGCTATATTTTGGGTCCTCTCACAACTTAATGCCTAAAGTTATGATGGAAAAGTTGGGTATTGAAATCACTAGACCATATTGAGATCTATATTCTTTTGATTCTAGAAAGGTTAAGTGTCTAGGAATGATCAAGGATCTAGTAGTAAATCTTGCACAAGTTCCGGTAAAGAGAATCCTTATGGGTGTAGTTGTTGCTGACATACCTGCCAAGTATGGCATGCTTTTATCCAGGTCCTGGGGTGCAAAACTCGGAGGATCGCTTCAATTGGATATGACATATGCAACTATCTCGATTTTTGGTGGAAAATTTACTCGATTATATAGAGAGACTAGACTGGCATATACTGTAAGTGACCCTCAAAACCCTAATAATTATCCATTCTATGTCACTGATCAAGATATAGGAAATTGTATTTTATCTTTAGACGATGATTTTGATGACTGTATAGAAGAAGAAAATAATAAATTAGAAAATGCACAAAAAAATGTAAATACCTGAAAAGGGGTTTGGAAAATGTTTTTTGATGACGCTTCGTCCTGTGAAGGGGCAAGAGCAGGGGTGTTATTTTTTTCACTTGAAGGGGAATATGTCATTCCCTTTTCATACAGACTACAGTGGGAAATCGATTACACAAATAATGTCTGTGAATACGAGGCTTTGGTTTTAGGATTGGAAGCTGCTAGGAAACTAAAAATTGAAGATCTAATAGTTTATGGTGATACTGAACTTATCATAAAGCAAATAAACCAGCAATATCAGGATAAACATTCGCGACTAAGGTCATACATGAATTGTGTCTAGGATCTGATCGAGAATTTTTTCTCGTCTTTCAAAATTCATCACATCCCGAGAATGGAAAATCAATAGGTCGATTCCTTGGCCAAAGCAGCTGGGACGTTTGTGCCTCCTACTTTCCTAAAGCTAAAGTATCATACAGAAATGATACACAGACCATCAATCCCAAATAATGTGCAACATTAGCAGGTCTTTGAAGACGATGAGAAAATTAAGCAATTTCTAGAAATGGTTGATGAATTCTCTGAGACTCATATAGACCAAGAAAATTAGAACTGTCCTATCTAGATCATGCAAGAAGATGAAGATCCTAAAAAGTTCCAATATAAGATCGCAAATCATCGGATGTTAGTCCTCAAGAATAATTAGATACCTAGAGGTCTGGTACCCTTAGAAAGACTGTTTGACAAAGACAACATACCCTTAAAGTCTACCCTACGACCTCGGCTTGAGGAAGTTGAAGACTGTGACATAGGGACTAAAGAAGAACATAAGATAGTTAAGCTATCTAGATACCTTCTGGCTCAGGTAAAGATTAAATATGATGAATTTCTTAAAAAATATAAAGATGTCTTTGCTTGGTCATATAATGATTTAAAGACTTATGATACCTCTATGATAGAACATAAAATTCCCTTGAAACATGGCATAAAATTTTTTAGACAAAAGTTGAGACAGATCAATCCTATCCTCTTGCTTGTAATAGAAGGAGAGGTCAAGAAGCTCCTTGACACAAAGATTATTTTTCCACTTAGATATTCTGAATGGGTATCAAATCTGGTACCAGTCAGGAAGAAATGTGGAGAAATTGGACTTTGCATAGATTTCAAAAATTTAAATCAGTCATCCCTGAAGGATAATTACCTGCTTCCAAACAATGGACCATGTCCTGAAAAAAGTAGTAGGATAGAATAGAATTTTGATGATTGATGGTTTTCCAGGTTATAACCAAATTGTTTTCCACGAAGACGATAAAGAAAAAAATGCATTCCCCACTCCGTGGCGAACATCCATGTATAACAAAATGCCATTTGGTTTGATGAACGTAGGGGCCACTTTCCAAAGAGAAATGGACATAGATTTCATCAGTGAGAGGGATAAGTTTGTTGTTATTTACTTATATGATCTAACAGTCTTCTCGAATTCTGATCCAGAACATTTGGTCCATCTCAAACGAACCTTTTAAAAATGCAGAAAGTTTGGTTTGTCCCTAAACCCTAAAAAATCTCATTTTGCTATGCGAGAAGGCAAGCTTCTGGGTCATATAGTTTCAAAAGATGGAATTAAGGTCGACCCTAAGCGAATCGAGGTTATTGATACAATAAGAATTCCTAGAAATAAAAATGAAATCCAGTCCTTTTTAGGGAAAATAATTTTTTTAAGAAAATTTATCCCTAAATTTGCTAAAATTGTCAAATTGATCACAGATATGCTAAAGAAATACAGTGAAATCAAATGGACTGTCGAAGCTAAAGCGTCGTTCGAACGAGTTAAAAAATCTATAAGAGAAGCTCTAGTACTAGCTAGTCCTGACTATACTAAAGAATTTCAAATCTTCTCTTTTGCATCTAAGCATACTATCGCAGTTGTACTCCTGCAAAAGAACGAAGAAGGTTTCGAACAGTCGATAGCTTTTTTCAGCAAAAGTCTCAGAGACGATGAAACCAAATGTGACATACTAGAAAAGAAAGCCTATGCGATGGTGAAATCTCTTAAAGATTTCAAAACATATGTATTGCACTCCAGAATAATCACCTATGTGCCAACAAGCTCTGTCAAATATATATTGGTACAACCAGACAGTGACGGTAGGAGAGGTCGATGATTAGCCAAAATTCAAGAGTTTGATCTAGAGGTTAAACCGACCAAGATGGTCAAAGGTCAAGGCCTAGTAAAATTATTAGCAGATTTGAATTTCGGAGCACTTGGGATAAACCACCTGGAATCACATGAGTCTATTTCAGACATAGGAGAGCTTGATGACCAAAACCTCGTAGTTCATATCAAAGAAAAATATTCTTCTTCCAACTGGTACTGCGATATCATTTTATATCTCCTCACTCTTTAGTTCCCGAGTGATGTGACTCCATCAAAGGCCCAAACATTAAAATTGCATGCAGTTAAGTACTGTATTATTAAGGGACAATTGTACTGGAAAGACCCCTTAGGTTTCTTGCTACGTTGCTTAACTGAACCTGAAACGGAGGATGTCACAAATGAATTTCACAAGGGAGTGTGCAGAGGAAATCACGCCTGGAGGGCCACATCCTACAAGATCCTGAGAGATGGATATTATTGGCCGAAATTATTCATCGATGTGAATGCTAAAGTCAGAGCTTACAACCCTTGCAAACTATTCTCTGGAAAGAAAAAGCTCCATGTACTACCTTTCGTCCCAGTTAAAATAGAAGCTCCTTTTCAATAATGGGGCCTGGAATTCATTGGAGAAATCCACCCATAATCAAGCGCCCAACACAAGTGGATTCTGAATGCTACCAATTATTTCACAAAATGGGTGGAAGCCATTCCAACTCAAAATGCCACAGATTCGGTAGTTATAAACTTTTTAGAGGAAAATATTCTATCTAGATTTGGTTGTCCCTAGAAAATAGTTATAGATAATGATCAAGCATTCAAATCTATGGAAATGATAAGTTTTGGTCAGAAGTACAATATTGCATTGGGGCATTATACAACTTATTATCCTTGGGGAAATGGGTTGGTTGAATCATCCAACAAAATCTCGATGAATATAGTCAAGAAAGTATTAACGGAAAATACAAAGGCTTGGCATGTCCACCTAAAGTATGCCTTATGGGAAAACCGGATCGGCACTACGAAATCAATAGGCATGTCCCCTTTCCAAATGGTCTATGGCATCGATGTTGTTCTCAATATTAATCTAGCTCTTCCAGTAATGAAGTTGTGGCAATATGCAAACGAAAAGATGAATGATGTAATGAGGAGGATAAATCAAATAATTGAGGTCCAGCAGAATAGGGCCGAAGTCGATGACAAACTTCAAAAATATCAAGATCATATGAAATCCCTTCTGACAAAAAGGTGAAATACAGGGAATTTATCCCTGAACATTTATTTTTAAAATGGGATGGTAGGAAATAATACGCGGTTAAACAAAGAAAGTTTGATCATCTCTGGTTTGGACCATTCAGAATCTCATCTACAAAAGGGAAGAATTCTTTCCTGCTAGAGAATCTAGACGGGAAAATCATTGACACCCCTATCAATGGGCTCTATCTGAAACATTTCATGCAATAAACATGTTAGACCGTACCATTGTATATATCAGTTTTTTTTTTTTTTTAATCCACATTTTTGTTCTTTTCCGTAGGTTAGCTAAATTTTTGTTTTTAAATAAAACTAGTTTTATTTATTATTCTAGAAACAATAAAATGTCTATACTACATATAATTCTATATTGCAAAACTCTCTGATTATTACCTCTTTGCAAAATTGTATTATCAGATGGTGGAAAAGGAGGTATTGGGATACAATGCTCAATTTTCAGAATATTTGTTTTCTCTCGAAACATGTGATAAATTAATAATTGTTTCGGTTGAAAATACAATGAAATTCAAGGTATGAACTTCTATATTTATTCTTTGGACCAAAATGCTGAAGAGAATATCTTATAAATTATTAATAGGGTTGTACTCATGTGAAAAATGGTCACCTGATCAAATACTAGAAAGATATAAATCTCTAATATTTCCGAATCAAATCAAAATAATACAAAGAGAAAGAAAATAGGAATAAATAAAATTGATATTCAAGAAGTAATCTTATGTGGAAATGGGATATTTTTCAAAACCTCTAAAATTTTCATTATGTTTCCATCTAGCATATTTGAAAGCCTTTGTTCTATCCTGATTTGCAACCCCTGACATTAAATCTTCACAAAGAGAAAGACTTTTCCTTGACTCACTAAGCCTAAAAAACCAGATCTTCAAAACAAGAGTGGGTGAAAATATTTATGATTCCTCTAATTTTAACTGAAAGAAAGTATGTCTAGGCTAATCCTGACTACTTTAGCCCTTCTATCAGAATTGAACTGATTATTTTCGCTCAAGGAAAATCCCTAGAAAATAAAAATTCTCCTATAAGAACTTCCCTATAGGTGAAGGTGTTTTGAAGGTTAGGAGAGCATTAGTCCAGAGTAAATCAAAGTGAGTTGACAGACCTTCATTTCTAAATTATAAACAGATATCATCCCTCAAATGTTGTATACAAATTGATTTCCCCCACTTCAGAAATATTAAAATATGAGACAGATGGTGAAAGGAAATCTATAATTTGATTGCCCCCATTCTATCCAAAGAGATGATGAAAGGAAATTCATTTAAATGATTTCCCTTATCTCAAAAAAGCACAAATTAAAGTGGTGAAAGGAAATTCAATGGGAGATGTAGATAACTTCATCGGGGTACTGAACAAGCTCACTGGTAGTGAAGCAATGTCTATGATATCTGCAAGGTTGGTATACATGTATATAATGTACTCTAGTAGCTAGTTCTCTTTTTGACAAGATTTACATTCTAAACCAATAGGGGACTCCCTAAACCAAATTATTAAATTTACTTTATCTTGATGCAAACAAGATTGAAAAGAGTCTGATAGATGAGTTAAGGTTGCTTTGATTATCTTAAACAAATCTGAAATCAGTTTTATGAAAAAGGAAACTTTTAATAGCCTAAACTCAGGATCGGTGAATAATTGAGTTTTTGAAAGTTTTTTGAGACACTAGTGAAGTCTAATATCCTTCTGTATGATTTTTCAAAGGTGTTTCCCAAAAACCCAATGATGACTCCTCTAACCCAACAAAGTCACTTGATCTACTGTTCTTCCTTACCTCTCAGGGAGACGTGATCCCCAGATGGAGCCTATGTTGGAACACTTTTAAAACTATAAGCCTAAAGATTTATCATATCCTCTTTACTTTATCTCAGAGTTCGGTTTCCAAATGATAAATAAATTTTGTTCCTATCCTTAAGGTGCACACAAGGTCCACCATCAATTAAATTCTCCCAATGATCGAAAGTTTCCCTTTTCCCCGAGTTTATGGAGTCGCCTGATTATTAAAGGGTCAAGCCATTAGGAACTACTTCAGAGTTTCACACTTCAGGCATTTCGCCATATCGCAACTTCAAAGTCTCGATACCCAAAAGGTGTTCAAAAAATCCTATTCATCACACACGTATACCTTCCTAATATTTGACACATCACTATGGGTAGTGGCCTATCGAAAATTCAATAAAGTTAATTTGTCAACACACGAAGTGATAAATACCTAAAAACTAAAACCCGATTAAAATTTAAATGGTAACCTCGCGCATTTGGAGTTTGGATATTCTCTATTCCTCATACTCTAAATTCATGAAGTTCGAACTCCTGAAATACCTTAAACACTAAGAAGGATTAATTAAAATTAAAGATAATTATCCGATGATTAATTGCTTCACGATTTTGAGTTTCGGGAATCCTATCTCGAGCTATAATCAAATATCCCGAAGTCCGAAAACCCGAAATGACTTAAAGTTAAATATGATTAGTTACTAGGTTAAATACTATTATCTCATGATTAATTTTTTGCTAAATCGTAGCTTGGGTAAATTCAAATTTTATTCATCCAACCTCCCGATCGCAAACCACCAAACATTAATGGCATTCATAATGGATCTATGACAATGATTTCGAATAAGATTGCAGATCACCGCCTAGATCTTTTCATTAAGGAAAGTGAATACATCGTCAGTAAAGGTATTCGTGAAATCGATACACTTAAGGTGGATAAAAATATTGGAGTTTGAATTGCAATTTGCATTTCCCATGGAGGAACAAGTTTTAGAAAGCTAAGAAATTTACGTGTTTCCTTGTAATAGGTAGCATAGTCCTGAACTTACTACTATCATGGCTCCACGGAAAATAGCTAAAGAGGCTAGTGAAAGCTTGAACCCAAACACAGATGTCCTCTCAGACACCTCACCGAGAGTTGTATATACTGTAAAAACCTGGACGAAGGTGTTTGATATCCTACAATACAAGTTGATAAACTTCCCATATGATTCAGGCAATGACGTGACCAAAACCCAGATGATGAAGCTCAGGGATATAGCTCAATCAGAGCTGCACAAAATATCTACATGACCAAGACTCATGTGATACAACGACATGATCGGATGGGCTCTGGAGAACGTGTTAATTGCAACCAGGAGCATTTGCATTTCACAGAAAGTGGTTGTCGGGTCTTTCCAACTAGAGCATATCCAGGTAATATATAAGTTATACACAGTTTTCAAATGCAGTTACAATGTCGCTTTCCTAATGGAGTTCAACAAAGTAGAATGCACACAATATGGAAATAACTACCCTAACTTGATCAAAGACTGGTGGGGGCACCCTGAGAAATTCAGAGCAGACACCCATGGTATATATGCCACAACAATATTAGACACCCATATGATATATGTGGCTTTGATGTTATGTAGAATTTTCGGGAGGAAGGAATCTTCTCATTTCTTGTTGCCATGGGTACCAGTCATGCACGAAGTAGCAGAAGGTTATTATCTTGACTGGGCTAAAATGTTATCAGACAATTTGGCCAAGGAGATCACAGAGTATCAGTCGTTGAAGGACAAAGGGAAATATGCTTGTTTCTACATGTTGGCATACATTATGGATTCCATTTGTTTTATGACGTCGTTCCCTTTGATGAGATGGAGTTGGACTCCAACCAACATTGAGCCCATACATTTCTATCACTCCAAATTGTGGGAGGATAAAGAAAAATATTTCTTCTATGTGGTGGTGCCAATACATATCCCTCTCTACGGTTGCCTGCCTCCCAAGATTTCAGACAAGATCATGGACAACCTAGGAAAATGGAAGATTGGTATATTGAGGAACATTTCTCGTACATCAGGGTTTTTGGGTGTTCAGTTCCCCCACATGCTTTACCAAATTTCCTACCAGATCGATTGGTCTGTCGAGAGGTAGCATATCAAACTGTGATGGGAGGAATCAGTAAAGAATTAAAAGAAGCATAGAAAAAGGTATGGCCAACCTTCCCTTTGCATGTTGGTATGTTCTCATTGTTATATTTTGACCACTCAAAAGTGGAGGTCGTAGCCCTAGAAAACATTAAGCTAGTTAATATTGAGTTCAAGAAGCATGATCCCCAAAATATCATGGGAAACCACCTAGATATATACAATATAAAGATATACGAGAATGAATATTCCCCACAGGATGAGATATTCTGGGGATTAAAGGCGTACTAGGAAGTGTTGAGCAGAGTCCAAACATTGGCTCCATATCAATTAGCCGAGTTCTGCAATTTCCAAAAACATAGAAGAAATAGTTTGCCTAAAGTCTTACAGGGAGAAATTCAGACACCTCCATCTACACAGGAAGTTGCGACTCAACGTTTAGAAACAGGAGGTTCTAGTGAATAGGATGCTCAAGGAAATCCGAAGAAAACTGAAGTTTTAACACAGAAGGAGGATACTGCATTATAAAATCCACTAGGAGATCAGGCAAAAGCTCAATTCAAAGATCTGATAAGAAAGAGAAATGATACATCACCATCCACACCAAACAAATCAACTACCAACACATCAGGGCAACAACTGTCCACCGATATAAGTATCCCTATCAAGTCATTAACACCCTTACAGTCAAGCCAAGGAAATCCAAATGTCAAAGTCTTATTTATAGAATACCTTACTCCTATTTCCATAGGAGAAATGCCTCCCTCATACTTATTTTTCAACAAGAATAGGAGGTCCATAGTTAAAAGAGAGACGCATCAAAAGGACAACACAACTTTCAAAAGACACAGAGTGTTGTATGATGGACAAACCTTAGATGAGACAAAATTTGCTATGGAAATGGTTGGCTCATTGGGAGCTTTTGCCATGACAAATCAGTGTTCAGTAGGGAATATAGCAGAGAAGTTGAAACAGAGCAATTTGTTAGTAATAAAGTTGCAGGACCAGATGACAATCATGGAAAGAGATGTGAGAAATCAAATTAATAAGGATTTTGAATGGATCAGATCCTATGACAGACAGGAAATTCAACAACTCAAAACTAGCCTTTATGAAAATTCACAGGCCAATAGAGAATTAACCACTCAACAAGAAGAATTGATCAAATAACTTCATTCTAAGATATATTTAGCTGAAGTTACAACAATGGAGATGGAAGCTTTCCAATATTAGGCATTGGAGGTGCACGAGAAGCTAAAATTTTCCCAACAAAACCTTTTTTCAAAACTGGAAATTGTTCAAAGGTTTTATCGGGAGGCAAACCTTTCTCTAAATAACATTTACATTAAGGAGAGGGAATCCATTGCAACTCAAGCTACGTTCCAGGAGGCCATTTTAATAGCAGCAAAGGATGAAGTAGCAAAGGTCCCTCAATTGTCTCTTTTCGAGAAAACGCGAAGCGATATAATCCTGAAGACCTAGGACGAAAATTTGGCTGAAAGCAAAAGATTAGCTCAGGAAGTAAATAAAGCTTGTGAAGAAGCATTGTCTTCACTCGACAAAGGGTTAATGGACGTTGAAATAGATAGTATCTCTGAGGCCCTGGGGCATATTGACATAGCGAAAAATCAACTCAATTCCAAGACAAGCATAAAATAAGCCCGAACAACTATCCATCAATTGAAACAAATCGACCTTATCCAAATTAACAAGTGGATAGTAAATCGCAGTCTGCAACTACAAGATATATCTCTAGAAATAAGGAAAATAAAGGATAGGTTGCCTCATATAGAAAAGAAGCTGTGTATTTTCGAGGCAAATGACACAACAGAGACTTCCAGGTTAGTAGTGCAGTTAGTAAGAAGATGTATCCAGTGTGTTGAAAATGGGAAAGCCAACACATCTGGAAATAAATGAGACAAGTGGAACAAACTATTCACACAGGTCATAATCAAATGCCAGTTGTTTCCAAGATGGAGGATATGAAGAGGAAACATCCCTACATGCATGAGAAGAGATAGATGAGATGTAGATGCAACCTTTCAATTTTGTATGTTGTAATATTTGATACTTTCTATGAGAAGTCCAACCATTTCAGGTTGAGGCCATTTTGTATAAATACCCAAATCAAACACTTATTTCTGGGTGCTTCTTGCCGATTGTAATAGAGAAGACTCTCCTTATAGAGTATTAATACAACTGCAGACAAAGATTCCAAGTTTTGTTCAAATATGGGTTATGTGTTCCTTTGCCTTC
>SNQJ01S0010442.1:193727-209325 GCA_010110895.2 Picea sitchensis
CTTTATTCAAGGTTATACTAATCTATTTTCATCTACTGCAATGAAGTGGGACTCTTTTGTAATTGATTCCCTACTTTGTTTCATAGTTTTTTTTATTTTGTTTCAGTTCATTTACTATTTTGATTTTGACTCAGATACGAAATACGGCCTCTGGTTGTTACATGGTTAATTTCATTAAGAATTTTTTCTCACATAACTAGGGTAGGAAAAGCATTTTAAAAACACTCTCTCAAACATTTTCCTGATGCCTAAAATTATACTTTGAGCCTTAAGTTTAATCTCAGGACCAACATAGAGCATTTGAGGAAGAATCTTATGTAAAGTAATCTGAAGTTTTTGAGGTATACCAGAAAGAGACCCATGTATGCAGATATAAGAAGACATTGTGTGGATTCAAACAAACTGATGCGGAGTATCTCATATACAACAGAAGCATGGTGAAATTTTTTTATGACAGAGATATCAAAATAGTTACTCAAAAGTATGGGATGATGGATTGCTAATCCATGGAAAAATCTCAAGATGTCAAAAGAAGTGTTACTTGGATATGTTTCAGTTTGAGCCTTGCCACGATGTCATGAGCTAGTAGGAAACATAAGTGATGAATTCAACCATGATATATATTGTAATGATCAAAGATAAATTAAGCATTTAGAGAAAACCAGAGTTTCATAATATACCAAACTACATTGAGATCAAGCATTACATTCTTCATGATGAAGTCTAGAAAAGAGAAGTGATTCTCCAATATATCTCCACAAGATGAAAAGATAGCAGATATTCTGGTAAAACCTATGTCCAAGATGAAAAGTTTGCAAGATGGGTTCGTGGAGATGACTTCCTTATTGAAAAAGGAAGAGATTACTCCAAAGTTGGGAGGGAGATCTGATGTCTTATTGATTTATGGGCATTCATTTCTCTGCTCGAAAAATGGTCCAAGATGAGCAATTCCTTTCCAGTTCAGAAAGTGGTTTGATATTTCTAACGGACAAGAATTTTCCAGTTCGGAAATGGTCCAGATTAGATTGTCATTTTCGTAATAAAAATGGTTCGATAGATTGTTGAGGTACCATAGACATTGATTCCTCTTGTGGCCAGTGTGGGGGAATGGTATAGGAAAATCATTCTTCTTGGTAGTCAATCTGAGTAGTGGTCAAGTAGAATGGTCTACCTCGCCAGGAAGTCATTCTTTCGAAGTTCACAGTTGTAAGCAATTTCAAAGAATGGTCCATTTTGGAGGTTGGTGCAGAACAATCATTTCCATTAGGAAATTGTCTGGACAGGCATTCCCTAGGGAAAACTCATTATATTCAGGTTGCACTGTGTTTAGTGCAAAAATAATGGCCTAGTTAGGTGAATGGTCCAGGTTCAACAATCAGGGACATGAATTCCCTAGGGAAGACTCATTCTCTCTAGGTATTACTATGACTAGTGTCGGAGGAATGGCCTAGTTAGGTGAATGGTCTAGGCTCATAAATCAGGGACAATTATTCTTCTATGCTTGATATTAATAGTCCAAATATCCCATGGATGATTTTTTACTTTCTGAGGGAAGATGCTCTTCCAGATCTCACAGATGTGAGTGGAAGAATGGCCCAGTTGACTCAATTTACATCATGATATTGTTTTTTTGTACAGGTTGATATCAGATGATATGATTGCTATGAAGAATGTATGTCTATGGAAAGTATATGTATGCTACTGTGGTGGATGTGTTCCACTATTTGTGACTATGTGTCACTGATTAATTAGTCGTGTGCTACTTGGTGTGGTAGTGTACCACTAGATAGTAGTTATGTACTACTATGGATAGACACAATTGTGTTCTATTGAATAACATTGTTTTGATTATCGTTTAGACTATCAATAGTGTTGAAAATGATTATCATCTAGATGGATAGTCAGTGTGCTAGTGGATAGACATTCTCCAGGCAGAAAGTGGTCCAGGACATTTATTCTTCTAGGATGTATGTAGAAGAATAGTCCTTGTAGCCCATGGTGTGGCTTCCAACATCTGTTGAAATAGTTATTCTTCTAGGACATATGTCCGGATTAGAAGAATGGTTCTTGCATCACTCTATAGAGTGAATGACTTATTCAGTATCATGCTTGATTACTCATATAGAGTATGGCTTCGAGAGATGATATAGTTGATGCTATCAAATGATATTGATAATGATGAGGGTGCTCATGATCTAATCATGAGATAGTTTGTATGGCTATGATGATGCTACTGATTGAATGGTATTTTTGTGCTCAAGACCATTTGTTTCAATACCTACCTATCTAGGAGGGAGAGTTAATATTATGGTAGTTGCGGGAGGTATTAACCTCCACATGTAACCCTGACAAGAATAGAATATTCTAAGAAGAAAGAAGAAACCCTAAAGCATGAATAATAACCCGAGGCAATTCAACTCAATATAATATTTATTATTCAGTTATTAGCCTCCAGAAGTAGAAGTCGGCCCAGACAGCTTAAAGATAACAATATAAATATAGGGCGCTAGGTCTCATTTGACACACACATATCGCAATTGCAGTAATGTAAGAGTGCAGACTGTAGAAACTGGGTTAGTGTGCAAGTCTGGAGAGTAGCTGTAGTTGCAGCTATTGCAACCTGTATTATCAGTTTAGGCTTGGACTTTATATTGTGTATGGTTAGGAATTTTGGCCTTCTGTGCTAGATCTGGAGAGAGGTACACTACATTGATTGTCTATTAGGCTTAGGGTTTTCTTCCAGAATCATTCTCTGTCAAGGTTAAGGTGCTCGGGGGTGGCTTCGGCCTATGGTTCGGTGACAATATTGCTATATTGTGATGCAGAGAGGTCCTTTCTAACACCCCACAGGGTCTCTTTACTGACCTCCTGCTCACATGATCGATTACAAATCCCCTTTCTCTCTTGAGCCGAATTGGCTCTTTGGACTCCCCAACCGGAATCTCTGCTTAACTCTGACCCAGTCCACAGGTATTCTTTAAATCCTCATGGCCTTCATCACCTGACTGAGGTTATCCCCGACTCTCTATCGGGGTTCGGGGTTTCATAAATCCCGTTGTGACAAATCCCTGTCCTCGTGAATCCCCGATATCCGATGGCTCCTTTTCACGTGCTAGCCCTCCTGGGCTTAACTCCTGACGCATATGACCATGCACCCATGACCATGACCTTACCTCCTTTGAGGCCTACTCCTATCGGAGTTTCGACACTTGCGATGTTGAAATGCGCATGTACCCAAGACTCCCGATTCCCCAAATCACGATGCGCCTTTGATCACACTAGCCCTCCTGGCTTAGCCCCTAGTCCACATGACCAGTCCCCGTGACCATAGCCATACCTTTCATCAAAATTTTGGCATTTTTGACACCGAGATACATAGGTAACCGGAACTCCCGATCCTCCGATTCCCGATGAGCAGTTTCTCCATGCGTTGGCCCTCCTGGCTCTACTCCTGCTCGTATGACCAACTCCCGTGGCCACAACCTTTCCCCATCGAGGTTTCGGCGTTTGAAATGCCAAAGCGCATACGTTTACGGA
Source organism: Picea sitchensis (assembly GCA_010110895.2). Classification (NCBI taxonomy): domain Eukaryota; kingdom Viridiplantae; phylum Streptophyta; class Pinopsida; order Pinales; family Pinaceae; genus Picea; species Picea sitchensis. The sequence continues at coordinate 197,265 of SNQJ01S0010442.1, forward strand.
ATCCGCGATATGCCGATTCCCGTCTCCCTCCAGGTCATTGACGACTGGACTCCACTACGCCTCTGTCCTCCTGCTCTGCTGTGGTGACAGTTGTACCCCACTCATCGGGGTTTCACAGATTGCGATTTCACAATGCATGAACCACTCGTCACCAGGATCCCTGATTCTTCAATTCCCGATGCACCTTTACACTGGCTAGCCCTCCTGACTTAGCCCCTGGTTCATATGGCCATCACCCGTGACCGCAGCTTTACCCCGTCGGGGTTTCGGGGTTCGCGGTTTCATAATGCACGAATTCCTTGTGCACGGGATCTCTGATATCCCGATTCCCGATTTGTGGATGAACGACCTCCTGTCGAGCCTTTTGTCGATGGCACCAATATCCTGCCATGCGTCTTCTCAGATGGACGGTCCCAATTATGTCGGGATTTTGGGACTTCCGATGCCCTGGTTCTTTTGACCCTAGGAACTTCGATTTCCCGATGAGTGCTTATGCCGACTCGCTCTGTATCTCCGACACTTGTCCCTTTGAATGGACGGTTCTGATCCTGTCGAAGTTTCGCTACTTGCGATGTCACGATTCTCTTGCCCTCGAGAACTCCAATATGTCGATTCCTGACTCTTCGGGATCCCTTGACACGCGTCCTCCAAATGAACGGTTCAGATCTTGTCATCGTTTCGAGACCTGCAAGGTCCCGATGCCTGGTGCCCTGGATCTCCGATACGGATGATCGCGTGACACGTGTCCCTCTTCAAATGGACGGTTCTGATCTTGTCGGGGTTTCCACCTGGGATTTACCCGATCTATTGTCCACGGGAATGTCGATTTCCCGATGCGACAAACGTCGATGGCACTGATGCTCACCACGTGTCCTCTGCCAACGGACGGCTCCGATCCTCATCAGGATTTTGCGACGATTGATGTCCTGATGCTCACGACCTCGAGAACTCTGATTTTCTGATGGTCGATAATCTGATGGCTCCACCCCTGTCGGGATTCCTCCTCCTACTCACGGGGCTTATCCTCCATGCACCTTTTGCGGATCCGATGGTTGATGGGATCCTGCACCAAATCCAACGGTCCCGATCTTTCTTCCCTGCGCACTCCTCCTCCTGAGGCTAAATTGTGCACAACTTCTCCCGATCCGATGGCTTACGGTATTTCCGAGTGAGATCCGACGGCTGTCGGTCTCCTCCTGCTATTGGCTCCTCCTCGAGATCCTCCTGAATGCGTAAAACAAACTGTCCAAATCTGTCCTCCTGCCGATCTTGTGGCTGTTGCTGCTCCTCCTGAGCTTCCTGTGTGCTTTCTTCCCATGCTTGGGAGAATTTCAAAAGATTCTAAAGGCCTCAGCCTATGCTTCTTTCCCCTACAAGATCTACAACCTTAATCCTTGCCGAGCGTGTACAAACGCTTGCTCCTCTTGAGTTCTTCCCCTCAAATCCTCAAAGTATTACGACGTTTTCACTCCTGCAGAGTCTTTGCACACCCACAGTGTTGTCTCTCCTGAGATTTCCACAAACACTCAGACCCCTTGAGGGATTTTTCTCTTCCTTCTCTTCTCCTGCAGATGGAGAATGTAACAACCTCTTGGCTCTCTGTTTGCTCAGGAAACCTCCTTGCTCAGATTATCAGGGCATTTAGCAACCTTGTGAAGATCCTTCCTTGGACTCTTCCTTCAAATGGCAGAACTCAAAGAGTTCTCTTCACCTCCTGTGCCTGTCTGCACACTTTATCGACACCCTCCTGGCGGAGTATCTTCTCCTGTGCACCACTGTACACATGCTCAATGCCCTCCCAGCAGAGCTTCTCGGAATCCTTCGTGATTCTGGTCTTCTGAACTCACAACAGAGTTCTTCTTCCAACTGCACCACTGTGCATATGGTCAATGCCCACTTGGCAGAGATCTATAGAATCCTCAGTGATTCTGTCTGCAACTGTGTCTCTTCCACACAGATTTACCTCATGAGGTGTTCAACAACCCCAAAGGTCTTTCCCTAAATTGTTGATTCCATTCCTGTGCCTCAGCAAGTCTTTGCCTGAATCCTCAGAGTTCAGAAGTGCAACCCCAGTGCACCAGCTCTCAAAACCCTCAACGTCCTGTCATACCCTCCTGGAATGAAGCCACAAAGACCTTCACCCTGAAATCAAATGAACTCCCTTCAAATGCACCACTACAACATACATTTACAACATATAAAAGAACACCTACAGACATGCATATAAGACAAAACATATGCAGGAAAACTGCTACTGTTTATATTAAAATGGCAACAATGCCTGTATTTTACAAAGGTATTCCTGAGCTCTCCTTGGCTCTACAACTCAACACACCCTAACTCAAAAATGAGATATCAAAATCTATTTTACCTGAGGGGCTCATTGAGTGCTTCCCTCCAGGATTTACCTACTCTATTAAATTACAATCAATGGTTGTCTAGTCCAGTACCTGGACCTAGATCTCAGCTAATCTAGCATTAAAGCCGATCCTATCTACAACCTGCACAAAGGCACGGCTTTCATGGCTCACGAGCCTAAGACATTAAATTACATTTATTTCAAATTTGAAATGAGGTTGCGCCTCTCTTCATCCTTTGAATGTGTGCGCACTGACGTGGTTGGCTGGCTGGCTAGCTGCATGGAGAGATGCTCCTGCATCATACTCCACAGCTGCAAAAATCATGAGCTCCTACTCATGAGCTTCCCCTGTAGCTGTTGTAAATCCTCCTCGATACCAAACAAACATCTGGAGCTTCCCATCTGCTCCATTCTGCTGCTGCTGCTACCACCTGTTTCCTTTTTCCCAGCTGCTCCCTGCTGGTAGTGTCTGCTGACTTCAACATCAGCCTGTTGATATCCTCGATCAATTCATCCAGCTACTCCCTTGGTTGGCTCTGCTCTTGCAGTCTCCTCAGCTGCAAAATATTTTGGCCATTGGGCAGATCATCATGATCTCCCACACCTCCTTCATCCAATTCCAACTTCACCTGTTGGATGTGCATGCCCTGCACTTTTATCCTTTCCTCCAGGGCTTCTAATTGATCCCACAGATCAGCAAAGCACATGTTTTCCGTGTCTTCTTCATTTGTTTCTGCAACCTCCTCTATTGCATTCTTTTCAACTTCGTCGCTGAAAATATCGAGCCATTCCTCAGAATGCTCATCATCCTTTTCTGCTCCTGCTGCAAACTCCCACGTTGCAGTCTCTTCATCTTCAATGCTGAATGCTTTGAGCCATTCCTCAGAATTCTCACTCTTCTCTTTTCCTTCTTCTGCTTGGGCATCTTCCAAAGCCTGCTCCAATTCTTCTTCTTCTTCTTCTTCTTCTTCTGCTGTCAGCTCCAACGCTATAGCTTCCTCAGCTTCTTGGCTGAATTCAGTGAGTCGTTCCTCAAAACGCTCATTCTCTTCATCCGCTCGGGCAGTCCTGATTGTCTGCTCCAGTTTTTGTTTGACAGTCACGACTGACTGTTCCTCTGATATTGCTGCATCTGCAATACAATTTTTTGCCTCCTTCTGGGCAGATGGTAGGAATACTGAAATTCCCCCAATCATCACACGGCTCAAATCCTCCTCTGTCAACTGCATCTGCTGATCGCCTTGCGAGCTCATCTGCTCTGTCAGCTTCGCAGGTTGATTCCAACTCACTTTTGAATTTCTGAGACCCATAGATAGTCTCATCTGCTATGTCAGCTCCTCTGGCTGATCCAAATTCATCTGCTCATCCCTGCCCACCTAACAATATGGGATGCTTCCGCTGCTTCCCTGGAAGACTATGAGATCAACCGATCCCATCTTCATCAACACTCCTTGTTGAATTGAACTCTTCTCTGAGTCCATGAGACTTTCATACAGTCTCAAATGTTCATTTATGCTCACCTGGCAGTTCAATATGCTTCCACTGCCCACCTAGCAGTCTTCGAGATCCCTCAACGATCTCTTATCATTGCCCAACTGGCAATGTGAAATTCCCTCGCTGTCCACCTGACAGTCCGTGAGATCCTCAGCTGATCTCAACTCATTGCCCTCATGGCAGTCTAGAATTTCTACCCCTCTGCCCTCCTGGCAGTCCTTGAGATCATCAGACGATCCCAATTTATCTTCTTCATCATCCCAATCATCGAGACCCTTTCCAGTCTCTGGCCAATAGTGATCAATCATTTCTTCCTCTGTGGCCTTGAGGTTTTCAGCGTACCTCAACCATCTTCTTAACAATCTACATGGTTTCATGACCATCAGCTGCTTGACTGACCATCTTTCCTTCTTCTTCTGCATGGGCCACTCGTGCACCCATCTCGACTTCCTATCCTGCTGCATCTTCAATTCGAGCTCCTCCATCTCTAGCTTTATGTCAGCGAGCTCTTTATCCATTTCTGCTGCGCTCATCAGCTTTGGGCTCTTCTTTTCAGCATGCTTATGGCCTTCAATAGCCATCTTGCTATGTCTATCTACCTCAATGGAAGATCTGCTACTGTCACTCCTGCAATCCTGAGTGCTCAGCTTCATTCTACAGTCCTGCTGACTGTCTTCTTGACTGTTGCCTTCCTGCAAACAATCGTTACAGAGTCCTCAGTAACTCTGTCTTCTTCTGCTTTCCTCTATCTGCAATATACAAACAGATTCCTGCTCTAATACCACCTAGTGCAGAGAGGTCCTTTCTAACACCCTACAGGGTCTCTTCACTGACCTCCTGCTCACAAGATCGATTACAAATCCCCTTTCTCTCTTGAGCTAAATTGGTTCTTTGGACTCCCCAACTGGAATCTCTGCTTAACTCAGACCCAGTCCACAGGTCTTCCTTAAATCCTCACGGCCTTCAACACCTGACCGAGGTTATCCCCGAATCTCTATCAGGGTTTGGGGTTTCGTAAATCCCGTTGTGACAAATCCCTGTCCTCGTGAATCCCCGATCTCCGATGGCTCCTTTTCACGTGCTAGCCCTCCTGGGATTAAATCCTAATGCATATGACCATGCGCCCATGACCATGACCTTACCTCCTTCGAGGCCTACTTCTATCGGAGTTTCGGCACTTGCGATGTCGAAATGCGCATGTACCCAAGACTCTCGATTCCCCGAATCGCGATGTGCCTTTCATCACGCTAGCCCTCTTGGATTAGCCCCTAGTCCACATGACCAGTCCCCATGACCGTAGCCATACCCTTCATCGGGATTTTGGCGTTTTTGACGACGAGATACATAGGTAACCGGAACTCCCAATCCTCCGATTCCCGATGAGCACTTTCTCCATGCGCTGGCCCTCCTAGCTCTACTCCTGCTTGTATGACCAACTCCCGTGGCCACAACCTTTCCCCATCGGGGTTTCGGCGTTTGAAATGCCAAAGTGCATACATTTACGGAATCCATGATATGTCGATTCCCAACTCCCTCCAGGTCATTGACAACTAGCCTCCACTACGCCTCTGTCCTCCTGCTCTGTTGTGGTGACGGTTGTACCCCACTCATCGGGGTTTCGCGGATCAAGATTTCACAATGCACGAACCACTCGTCACCGGGATCCCCGATTCTTTGATTCCCGATGCGCCTTTACACTGGCTAGCCCTCCTGACTTAGCCCCTGATTCATATGGCCATCACCCGTGACTGTAGCTTTACCCCATCGGGGCTTTGGGGTTCGCGGTTTCATAATGCACAAATTCCTTGTGCACGGGATCTCCGATATCCCGATTCCCGATTTTCCAATGAACGACCTCCTATCGGGCCTTTCGCCGATGGCACCAATCTCCTGCACCAATGGATGGTCCCGATTATGTCGGGATTTCGGGACTTCCGATGCCCTGGTTCTTTTGACCCTAGGAACTCCGATTTCCCGATGAGTGCTTATGCCGACTCACTCCGGATCACCGACACCTGTCCCTCTGAATGGACGGTTCTGATCCTGTTGGAGTTTCGCTACTTGCGATGTCACGATTCTCTTTCCCTCGAGAACTCCGATATGTCGATTCCTGACTCTTCGGGATCCTCTGACATGCGTCCTCCAAACGAATGGTTCAGATCTTGTCATCGTTTCGAGACCTGCAAGGTCCCGATGCCTGGTGCCCCGGATCTCCGATACGGACGATCGCGTGACACGTGTCCCTCTTCAAATGGACGGTTCTGATCTTGTCGGGGTTTCCACCTGGGATTTACCTGATCTATCATCCACGGTAATGTCGATTTCCCAATCCGCCAAACGCCGATGGCGCTGATTCTCACCATGTGTCCTCTGCCAATAGACGGCTCTGATCCTTGTCAGGATTTCATGGCGATTGATGTCCTGATGCTCACGACCTCGAGAAATCCGATTTCCCGATGGTCGATATTCCGATGGCTCCACCCTTGTCGGGATTCCTCCTCCTTCTCACGGGGCTTATCCTCTGTGCACCTTCTTCGGATCCAATGGTTGACGGGATCCTACACCAGATCTAACGGTCCCAATTTGTCTTCCCTGTAAGCTCCTCCTCCTGAGGCTAAACTGTGCGCAAATTCTCCCGATCCGACGGCTTACGGGATTTCCGAGTGAGATCCGACGGCTGTCGATATCCTCCTGCTGTTGGCTCCTCCTCGAGCTCCTCCTGAATGCATAAAACCAATGCTCCAGATCTGTCCTCCTACTGATCTTGCAGCTGTCACTGCTTCTCCTGAGCTTCCTGCGTGCTTTCTTCCCACGCTTGGAAGAATTCTTTCCCCTACAAGATCTACAACCTTGAGCCTTGTTGAGCGTGTATAAATTCTTGGTCCTCCTGAGTTCTTCCCCTTGAATCCTCAAAGTATTACGACGTCTACTCTCCTGCAGAGTCTTTTCACACCCACAGTGTTGTCTCTCCTGAGCTTTCCATGAACACTCAGACCCCTTGAGGGATTTTTATTTTCCTTCTCTTCTCCTGCAGATGGAGAATGTAATAGCCTCTTGTCTCTCTGTTTGCTCAGGCAATCTCCTTGCTGATACTATCAGGGCATTTAACAACCCTGTGAATATCCTTCCTTGGACTCTTCCTTCAAATGGAAGAACTCAAAGAGTTATCTTCACCTCCTATGCCTGTCTGCACACTTTCGTGACGCCCTCCTGGTGGAGTATCTTCTCCTGTGCACCACTGTACACACGCTCAATTCCCTCCTGGCAGAGCTTCTCAGAATCCTTAGTGATTCTGGTCTTCTGAACTCACAACAAAGTTCTTCTTCCAACTGCACCACTGTGCATATGCTGAATGCCCACTTGGCAGAGCTCTACAAAATCCTCAGTGATTCTGTCTGCAACTATGTCTCTTCCACATAGATTTACCTCCTGAGGTGTTCAGCAACCCCAAAGGTCTTTCCCTGAGTTTTCGATTCTAGTCCTGTGCCTCAGCACGTCTTTGCCTGACTCCTCAGAGTTCAGAAGTGCAACCCCAGTGCACCAGCTCTCATAACCCTCAGTGTCCTGTCATACCCTCCTGGCATGAAGCCGCAAAGACGTTCACCCTGAAATAAAACGAACTCCCTGCAAATGCACCACTACAACATACATTCACAGCATATAAAAGAACACCTACAGACATGCATATAAGACAGAACATATGCAGGAAAATTGCTACTGTTTATATTAAAATGGAAACAATGCCTGTATTTTACAAAGGTATTCTGGAGCTCTCCTCGATTCTACAACTCAACACACCCTAACTCAAAAATGAGATATTCTTTTACCTGAGGGGCTCATTGAGCGCTTCCCTCCAGGATTTACCTACTCTATTAAATTACAATCAATGGTTGTCTAGTCCAGCACCCGGACCTAGATCTCAACCGATCTAGTATTAAAGACGATCCTATCTACAGCCTGCACAAAGGCACAGATTTCATGGCTCACCAGCCTAAGACCTTAAATTACATTCATTTCAAATTTGAAATGAGGCTGCGCCTCTCTTCATCCTTTGAATGCGTGCGTGCTGACGTGGTTGGATGGCTGGTTGGCTGCGTGGAGAGATGCTCCTGCATCATATTGTCTATGGTTAAATAAGCACATCTATTATTTCTAACATAAGGCACATAATGTTTTCCATGTTTCTTTATTAAAGAAGTATGTACATGATTCTAATCATATTATTAACTGGTCTGTGATTCAGGTGGAACCTAAGGGATAATTCCTTCCATAACCTCAATGCATAATAGACATGAAGGAAACCCCACTCAAGAACAAAACCATTGCATAGGTCAAGGTGTAGTGGAAACACTTTGCCCTAGATGAGGCTACATGGAAAACGAAGGATGCCATGAAACATGCATATCCATATTTTTTTACTTCTGTACATACAAAGCACATTGGAAGATACAACATCGAGGACGATGTTCCTTTAAGGGGGAGGGGATTGTAATACCCATGTTTCCCCTAGTTCGTAAAGAGAACTATAACTAGCCAAGAGACTATGGCAGACTAAATATGTGTGAATGTTTGATTAGATGAACCTTTGTATGAACGAGTCAATGTATGAATTTCCTGTTATTAATAGAAATTGGATATGTGTTGCACAACTACTGAAAGGAGAGAGTATTCCAAGATATACCATGGATGCTATGAGATATATGGTGAGGGAAACCAAGAATTAGTGAGATGACCCTCACCAAACCAATACCTATTGGGTGTAAATTCTCAATAGTCCTCTAACCTAGAAATAAATTACCAGTCAGTCTAGTAGTTGGAAGGCCCTCCTCAAGAGTTATTGAGGAGATGGGGTAGGGTAACCATATGTAAGGCTTCCAGGCCTAACCATGAGTTGGGGATTCAAACCCACACAACCTTGATGAGGAAGGAAATAAAGGAAGTAATTTGGGGGACAGAGGAAGACCCGCAAGGAAGCAGAGTAGATAAAACAATCTCCAGAAGAGAAGAGAGCATGTATTCGAATCTCGAGTTGAGAGAAAAGATGAGAAGCAAGCTCGTTTAGGCTGTAAGAATCCATGGGAAGGGTCTCACTACAAGATTATAAACAAGGTTGATGAGTGACTGAGGAAGTTCTCGTGCATACCTCCTTTGTTGGTGTAAAGAAAACTGGTTTCCAAGATCCTGTGGGAGGAAGAGAGTAACCTCCATCCCTAACTGTCATGGATCAAGGAGAAAGGATCTCTCTCAAAGCATCATGGTCTAGCTCATGGGTGGCCAGTGGTAAATCCGTCAGGAGTGGTTGTGCCTATGGTTGGGTGGAAACAAGCACCCCTTTCAACAGTCGCTTCACATTTTCCATTTCTAATAAGTATTTGCATACTCTATGTAATATATTGGATGCGATGATTGAATGTTTGTGTTTCTGGTTAAGTCTTGCAGTGTTTGAACAGTTATTAGAAATTCTCATTTGCTTCTGTAAAATGTTATATTTACATGTCCATATATTTACCTCAATTTAGCCACTAGAGAGTTATGGGATGTGAATTTGCAGGAGAGTTGGGGTAGGATTAACTAAAACGTCTAAGTCCTGCCAGCCTTTTTAGTTTACCTTAGCAGGAATGCCAAGTTAAAATCTATGGGAGAAGGGTGTTTCATTCATACCTTCCACCCATGTGACCAAGGGCTCATACCCATGGCTTTAATCAAGTCTTGACTAAGAGATGAGTGTATCCCGGAACCTCAATATGATCCGATATGACCTAAGGTTTCCCCTTATTATTCCTTAAAGGAGTGAAGATACTTTGGCTTTGGGACTTCGAGACTTATGACTCCACAACCCTCGAAAATAGTCGAAGGTCGGAGTCGTGAATTGATGAGGGACATGGATCTGGGAATCCGGTGGAGATCTCTCTTAGCCATTAGATCGGACTTGGGAAGGGGTAGCGTTAATTACTTCGGTGAAGTTCCACTTCGGGAGAAAAGGCGTGATCTAGCACTAAAACTCCTGAATGTGGGAGTTGCAAAGTTAATCTGGACCATTGAGAATAGAGGGACGTGTGTCCACAGATCAACGATTTCCCGAAATTTCAAGTATTCAGCGGTATCAATGTGAATACATAGGGACGCGTGAGTTTCCCCAGAGCTATGAAAGCCAGAGTAGATCTTGGTCGTGAATGATAGGTGCATGTGGTGATAGATCGGGCATGGTTCGGAGATTCAAAGAGAAAATTGGAAGATACACATTGAATTCCTGAATGTCGAATTTACAAAGTGGCGTATGTTGATTAAGGTTGGTTGTCATTGATGTCAACCCTAGAAGAAAGCCCTGTAGCACAAATGTTTGGGTAATGGAACCAATATTGTTTGATGTAAATATGACTCATTATTATTTTTTCATGGTTGATAAGAAGTAAATATGGATAAACTCCAAAGTGGTCCCCTTATGGTGAAAGCCCTCATGGGAATACGCTTTGTGGAGTAAGAGAACCCATTCTTAATTGTGGAATAATGAGATGAAGGAAAGTGAATTTATCAGGGAACATATCCTAGATGGATAGTTCTTTTCATGTCATTTCCAGTGGTATGTGGAACGTCACATAATTCCTCACGGTTAGAGAGTTATGGCCATGAGAAGTTGGAGACCCTAGGTTTGGGTAATGGACCCAAGTTTGTTTGATGGGTAATGGTATGAGTTATGATATATTTTCAGATAATACTATTCTATACGGATAGTACATGTCATGCCATTTCTTGTGGTATGTAGAATGTCACATAACTCCTCACGGTTTGAGAGTTATGGCCTTAAGAAGTTGGAGGACCCTCAAATGTCATCTAGAAGCCCCAAAAGCTCAAAGTAATCAAAGTGGTTTAAGAGATTTTAAAAGGTAAATAATAAGTAACGAGTGTATTATAACTCAAAGTGAATAAAAAATAAATTATTTCAATAATAAATTTAATGGAGAAATTAGAAGTGGACCCAACCCTAAAATAAGGAAAGTGGACCATGTGACCTAGAAGATGTTTTTAAGGAAGCTACTTGGAGAGTATAAATAAGAGGCAAGGCTCTCTCATTGGAATCACACTTGAGAATATTGAATATCTATATGTGGCTGAGGTAACCAAGGATATCGAAACCATAATTCTGAATGAAGGTAAAGAAAAGAAGGCCGAAATGCAAGGAAGGATAAACTCTTTTGATGGTGTTTTCTAAGGTATGTTATTTACAGGCCATCTCACCATTTTCACTATAACGTTTTTTCTATAAGGATTCAGACCATGAAATGGATATGCAATTGAGAAAACATATTCAAGTATCCGTGGAAACAATTCATCTTGTGGGTCGTTGTATTTTGGGAGTTACACTCCGTGGAAAATAGGGTTTATGGCCAGTCCTCAAACTAGTCAAAATCAGGTGTTTTGGGTAAAAATGTCATAACTTCTTCATAACAGATTGAAATTCAGTAAGACCAAATGTATTGGTTAGGTTACAGTCTGTAGTATTCTTTTTAATCGTTTCATATCAATTCATCAAATATTTTGTGCGGGGCACGCTCTACAAGGTTGCTCTTTAGAATAAGCCAGAATTCAGCAAGGTATGTCATTTTTGCTGTAACTCCTTTTCTGAGAGGTTCCAAGTAATGACACTTGGAGGAATTGCATAAAACACACTAAAGAAAATTTTGTATCATTTTAAGATATTTATACATTACAGGTTCAAAGTTATGATTACTTCAAGTTAGGGTTGTTGACTAATCCAAAATTAAGCATGTGAGACTAGAGAAAAGTTTGATGAAAATGCTACTCTTTTGTTTTTAAAGTTAAGGAAGGTTTCCACGAACGTGATCATATACACCAGATCTATTACAGAGCTACAAATCAGATTTGGATGATGAAATTGATGAGGGATTTTGGTTGTGGTACATGTTGAGTACATGGTTGAGACAAGCAGTTGATGAGTTGGCACACATACATGAGGTGTATAGTTGTTATCCATAAATTTGGTCGTCGTGATGATGTAATGATGATGGAGAAATCAGGCTCTTCACTAGAACACTTTCCTGAGAAAAGTTACCTTTGTCTCTTTCCTGAAATCATATTTTTAAGGGAAGTTCGCAGGCTACCTATATAGTTACCTGCAGGAATGTATGATTCTCGTAGGCTGCATTAAGACGGGGTGCAAGGGGTTCTCACTGTACCTAACTGCTAGGG
>SNQJ01S0010443.1:0-13893 GCA_010110895.2 Picea sitchensis
AGAAGCCTTGGTTAGGCCTCACTCTAACCTTTTTGGATATAGTAGCATGCTTTAATAGCAAGTTTTTTGTTCATAGTGGGTCATGAACTTGTGCATCCTGCACATTATCATTCGGTTCTCAGAGTTGTTAAAATTCAGTTGTTAGTCTTCCACCTACACATTTTGTTATTAAAAATGTAATCCAAGATTCCTATATAGACAGGCCTTGTAGCCCATTGCCCAACCTTCAACAATCATTAGGGTTGTGACTTTTTTCTTCTGATAGATTCCTTACACAGTTTCTTCACAGGGAACTCCTTCAGCACACAACTTCCTCATTGCATATCCATCACTATATGTGATGGCCTCAACCTTGAATTAGCTTCGGCTTGTTACTAAGCATTCTTTAAGGAACATAGACATGCATTTCTAACATGCATCTAGATTATGTATCCACACATATGCTAGTTTTTGTTAACTTACATCCATGATGTACTTAGCCATATTCATAATCATAAGCTCATGTGTAGCTTCCATAGGTATATTTCATAGCCTACATACATATCCACTTTAAAATTAGTCAACTCATGATTGTTTACAATCATTCTCATGTGATCCTCAAAGGAATAATCATTTGCCTCTTATCATGAAAACATAGCATCCTTGCTCGTTTACTCTTTCATCTATTTGTATTGGATTTTCTTGGGGAAATGGAGAACATTCCCCTTAAGCCATCATTCAAAACATAACTTTCATGAATCTTTAGAATGGAGTCAACTGTACATCCATGGTATTCATTCAATCTTGGAAAGTGCTTTGCTTGCCTCACATTTCACTCATCAGGGCAACCATATTGGGCCTTTAGTATAATTATACTCTTACATCATGCATGTGCATCACTTGCATATTTAATATCATTCGTACCTAACTGGTATTAATATCAGGCTTCATATCAAGAAGCTTCACAATGCATTAAATCCATGCACTCAAGCATACACACACAACCAAGTATTCATCATACTAGCCTAGTTTTATCATAAGTGTTCTTTAGTTAGAGATTATAATCGCTTACATGACTAATCTCACAGTTATAACTCATATTGATGTTTCCTTCTATTTATGGCAATAACCAACTAGGGTCACTTTCCCTTTTATACTATAACAGCTGGCAACAAAACCTTCTTGCCTCAACTTCTATAGGACTTTACCCATCTCACCTTTCCTTTGGTCATGAGGAGTTATATACTTTGAGTTTAATATAGAGTAGTAATTATAACTGCCAAGGATCCTACTTGATCCTATTAGATTCCTTTTAGCCCACAAAGGTATTAACCATTATATAATCATCCTTCATCGGTGCCTGAGGTCCCAACTGCCCATGCTTAGAGGCAGTGTTATGAACACCAGGTCATCCGTCCTTCGGGCTTCAACTTCCCTTGACAGAAACCTACCACCTTCAACTATCCACCTTCAAGTATTATTACTAATGTTAGTTAGCATATCCCTACTTTGGTAAGAGTATTTATCACTTTGACAAAGGGCTAAAGAAATTCTTCTGCTGAAATTCAACAAGAATTCCTAAAATCACCGATTCAATTTGCATTCCTTCTCCTCAAGGAGTAAATGTATATAACAATACCTCTTTATGTGACTCATGCATGAGCCTGAGCAGGGAAAGTGTTGTAACCATGCTCTTATTACAATCTGTAACACACCCATGGAAAGGTGTAAAGATTGTGTGCTTCTTAAGAGAAATATATGTCCTCATTCAAGGATTCTACTCCATTCTGCTCTTCTAGGGCTTTCCATCAAGGCCTCCATGCTCCAAACCGAAATCAAAACTGGAAAATATCCTCTTCTAAGTCCTTTGGATTCTTCCATTCCCCTTATATTTTCATATGATCGTGATTTGTGACCAGACGCCAAAACAACAGGCGCCAAGACAACCACTGCACGAATTTCCTCGGAATGGCAATTCTCTGAAGTTCACAATCCGATGTCGTGTGTCCTTGGGGATTTCGACAGTCCTGATTCACTTCGGGACTTCAATGTCTGGGATTTCTGGAAGCTCACACAACCTTTCCTCCCGAATTACTCCGTACCCAAAGTTCTAGATCAAGCGCCACGCGTCTGTTGTAAATCAACGGCTTATTTTCATTTCGAGACTTCAGCATTCGAGAGCTTCGGGTGTTTCTGCAACCTTTTTCTCCTGAAGCGTTTTCTTCCGGAGTCAAGGATATTGCGCCACACTTCCTTCCAGATAATGGTCCTGGTTTACTTTGAGACTTAGGTGTTCGGGTGATCCGAACGTTCCAACAATCCGTCCTCCCGGATTACTAAACCTCTGAAGTGAAGGATCCGGTGCCACGCGTCTCCTGGCGCCAACGGATAGGATGGACTTCGACACTTCGGGACTTTAGGACTTCGGGGATTTTACCTCCCTTATGACGAACTCGTTCAATTCACCGAACTCGTGAAGTCCAAAGGGCTCAAGGGGTTAACTCTTGCGCTCCTTCCCATATCCAACGGTCATAACAGACCTTGGCGATTCCCAAATAGATCTCATTCATTCGTCTTCCAGAAAAAGGAACCTTCCCTTTAGATACTTCAATCTCGCTATCCTTCTTGAGATTTGTTAGCTCTAAAAGGCTTAATATMTTTGCGCTCTTTCTCTTGAAATTAACACTTAGAAGAATTCTTTCGCGTACCCCTTGTGCTCATTCATCAACTCTAAAACTTAAGTGGTTCTCGGTCTCTACCTGCCTCACAGAGAGCCTGTGCATATGTGCACTATCTCTCCCGGTATTTAACAGAATCCTTCCTCTAAAGGACTCAAAAGGACTAGGAGTGTCGACATGCATACGTGAAACTGTGCCCAAGGTCGACGAACTTACAGTTTATTGCTCTAGCTTAAACCACCACAGGGCTCAAGCATTTACGAGTACAAGTCATGTCCGAACCATAGAATTTATTACTTGCCTAATTACACAATCAAGAAGAAATAAAAGGGATACAGTATAACCATTAAGAAATCATGCACATCTCTGAAAACATTGACAATATATCCAATTTTATTACACAGTTACAACTCAATTACACAGGGTATGATAATAATTATCTATTACAAGTTTCATCCAACTAACTGATTGTGGGTGTGTGCCTTTCCACCCAACCATAGGCTCATAGGCATTCATCCATAGCACTCTAACCACCCCCGTTCCAATCCATGATATCACTAGGGAACTATGCCATCTCTCATAGACCTTCTCTCTATCACAGTATCCCTGTGAGGTTTATCATATGCTTCCTCAGCATCAAGCTTGCGTTCGGGTCCTTCAGGTCATGTTCTCTACACTTACTTTCAGTTCACACATCTCCTTCCAAGCTTGTGCTCTCATATGATGTCTATTCTCTCGTTGTCCCCCTTCCTTACCATCCCTCTATATGTATCTTACCTTCCTTCTTTAGGAAGGTTTACGACCTATCTTGTCCTTCTGTCAGAAGGAAGCTCGGGTTTGCAGGTCTCTGAGGTACTTCGGGCTGACAACCCATGTTTCCATTCATGGGTGTGGTTGACTATTCAACCACCAGTCCTTTCCTTCACTAATTGATTCTTTCCTCTAAATATATCATGGCTCGTACTTCAAGGCTTCACTCCCCCAACAGTAAGTTATGGGAAATTTATCAATAATACATTTACATCGTCCACATGCCTTAGCATTGTAATCCTATTTTATGATTAATTACAAGTTGGGGGAAACATGGGTGTTACAATCCCCTCCCCCTTAAAAGTAACATCTTCCTCGGTGTTCTTTCTCAGTAACACTTGTTATGAATTCCTCATCCAGCTGCTTCAGAAATCTCGATCCTCTTTCATGGTTAGGTCCTTTCCAGACTCTTGGCCTTCATCACCCGTCTTCAATAAATTCTTGGAAAACAAGCACATTAATCACAACTTTATGCGAAAACATCTTACTGTTGTTCAAAATTCAACAGGAAAAATTCATAATCTAGCACAATACTTATCTGTGCAGTTTGTAGGTTTGCATCCACATAAATGTCTTTCTATCCAGACTCGTTGTTTTTCCTAGACATACCCATTGTGTGCATGATCCCAATCAACAGTTTACAAGAACTATCAGAGTATCCTCTTCCTTGCGGTCACTCACCCTCCAGGCCTAGGCTCAAGCATCCCCTTCTCTACTATACAGTTCCTCGAGTGATCCATCTTTCCTTTCCAAGGCTTTCTCGCAGAGGAATAATTTCAAAGACTTCATCGATCCTTACATTTGAGGCGTCCCTCAGACTTGCTCTACCGAGGCATCCCTCTGGCTTGTGTTACCTCAACACAACATATTCCAGACGATCATGACTTATCACAGGGTTCTCATGTCTCAATAGTGGCCTCTTTCATGCTTTTCATCTTGACAACTTTCATCTATCCTTTCTGGACAAATCTTTCCTTCTCACCTGTATCACAGGCATACAAACTTCATGAGACATCATCACAATTCTAAATTTCATAATTTTATTGCAAATCTGTCACCCACATATTTTCCAATTTCTTCATTTATTTTCAGATCTATTCTGGACGGAACCAGATTCTCAAGCATGATACTTTCCTCCCCATAGAAATTTAGCTCAGCAGACAATCAGTCTTCCTTATGGGCTTACAACATTGCCATATCCAAGACTCTTTCTTCTTGCAAATAAAATTTCTTTAGCCAAACCAATCATTAGTTTTCATGCACACTATATTTTCATACAATGGGCATTAACCGTCCAAGTCATTTTTCATCTATTCAGGTTATATAAGGAAAAAAGGGAAATATTATTATTATTAAGCATCCTATCAACATACTAAATTTTCCAAGTGCAATCCAAATATTAAATGACTTTAATCAATGTTCCAATGTTCATGGCCATATTCATACCCAGTGCACCCTCGCATTGACTTCAAGTTTGTAACACTTATAATAGGTTCTTGTCCATGGTGTGTTGGAATTTAACCAACCTTTTCACCATATGGCTTATTCATTTTCATTCACTCTTACAGCAGGACCATGCTTCCTGCTATAGGCCGATCACGATCCTAATCAATACACATGAAACTCAAAATTTTCACATGAATGTCTTTAAGCATTCTTCCTTCATTAATAACCAAGGTGCCAACACTCATGGCCACCCAAATTTGTTTTCCTTCAATGCTTACATAATGTAAGTAAAACATTGGAAGTTCCTCCTTCCTTACTGGAAAATCCATTGTCTTCCATCTTATGCAACATGCATTCCCTCAATGCATTCCATGCAATCATGCTAACTATGAGCACCTTTATTCCCATAGAACGAGTCCCCGAGTCCCCGCGACCACAGTCTAACATAGAGTGCTAAACTCTACCTTCCTTGACTGGCTCGAATGAACTCTGTTATCTCTCCATGTGATCAAGAGTTGTGACCTTAGCTTTATTCTTTTCAGGCGCTACCCTTTCATCTCCCGTGTTCGGGTGCTATGATCCTATCTAAACCCTTGTCTGCAATTCGACGGTGAAGATCTGTTTTCCCCCAGATCCAACGGTGGAAAGGTATTGCGGAACATCAACTAGTTCACTCTTTAATTCTCCTTCTGATCTCCGCAATGGATACAGGTCGTTCGATCTATGATCGGATCCCAAACTCAAAACAAAACTATATTGAGTTTAGTTTACGGGTACATGTTTTGACATTAACCCACATGAATATACCTTCCCCACAATGAATACAGGTCGTCGATCTTATCCCTAGATCGATTCTATCCACACGATTCCAAACATAACAATTCCAACATAGAAGTATTTGACCGAGAATTTAGACTGAGAGCTGGATTTTCCAAATCCAACCACATAACCCAATCACAGTACGCGTTTACGTGGCATTAACATGTGGGTTCCTTGCAAGTCCACCCACCGATCGTTCACAGATCAACGGTTCACAGTGATTGCAGAATCCCCAATGCGCTCGCTCTTTATCGGAGAGTTCAATCTCCGTAATCTGAAAAGTGCTCGCCCAACTCTTTTAATCGTGGTCGTTGATCATCCACCCTGACGAGATCAACGGTGCAGGTTGATTGTGGGCCGTGAACTAGCACGCCCGTTAATTCTTCCTTTGCGCTCCGCAATGAATACGGGTCGTCCGATCTATGATCAAACCACAAACTCAAAACAAAACTATATTGAATTTAAATTGTGAGCACAGGCTTTGTCGTTAACCTGTGTGCCTATTCGATCTTTGCAATGAATATGTTCCATCGATCTTATCGAACGACTAGAATTTGATCTGTTAACTCTAGGGGATCTTGAATTCAATCTGACAAAAGAGATAGGTTTCCTTCCGATGAATCACTCGTGTTCATCTCCTCTTTCAGGTTCTCGATTAACCTGATTCTATCATGGTTTTCTTCCTGATTCATACCCTACCTGGGTATCCACGACATACAACTTCCTTTCAAAATTTTGTGCATAACATTCAATTCCATAAAACATCTTCAAAATGTCCTAACATATATTTCTGCACTTCATCACATTACCCTCAAAGGTTTTCATGAATGTAATACACACAGTTCTCAATTGTTTTTGTAGTAATACAATCATCATCACTATGGTGCCTGAACATTTACTTTTATTAGTAAATCAACTTTATCATTCCAGAGGAAACATAACACATAGAAAGAAAGGAGTTAGGGGCTCTCCTCTTTTTCCCACTCCTTCCACACAGCTTGGGGATTTCAACCTAGCTGAGTTATTTCTAAAGCCTTACTTCCTTTGCTTGATGTGGCTTCAACCAAGCCTATTCGATCAAACATACTTATTTATCCCTTCTCTTTTCCCAGCTGTACTTGTTCTCACAGCTACTCATCTAATACCTACAACTCAGTAATAAATTCATAGTTGTTAGGTTGGACAAGTGTTCCTCCTTTTTTTTCCTCTTCTTGGCTTTTTGCAATTTATCCCAGGTTGGGATCTCCTTGTTCTTTTCTCTGAGAAGCCTTGGTTAGGCCTCACTCTAACCTTTTTGGATACAACAACATGCTTTAATAGTAATAATTTTGTTCATAGTGGGTCATCAACTTGTGCATCCTGCACATTATCATTTGGTTCTCAGAGTGGTTAACATTCAGTTGTTAGTATTCCACCTACACATTTTGTTTTTAAAAATGTAATCTAGGATTCTTATATAAATAGGCTTTGCATCCCATTGCCCAACCTTCAACGATCATTAGGGTTGTGACTATGTTCTTCTGATAGAGTCCTTACACAATTTCTTCATAGGGAACTCCTTTAGCATGCAACTTCCTCATTGCATATCCATCACTATCTGTGATGGCCTCAACCTTGAATTAGCTTCGGCTCGTTACTAAGAATTCTTTAATGAACATAGACATGCATTTCTAAAATGCATCCAGATTATGTATCCACACATATTCTAGTTTTTGTTAACTTACACCTATGATTTACTTATACATATTCATAACCATAAGCCTGTGTGTAGCTTTCATAGGTATATTTCATAACCTACATACATCTCTACTTTAAAATTAGTCAACTCATGATTTTTTACAATCATTCTCATGTGATCCTCAAAGGCATAATCATTTGCCTCTTATCATGACAACACATCATCTTTGCTCGTTTACTCTTTCATCTATTTGTATTGGATTTTCCTGGGGAAATGGAGCACATTCCCCTTAAACTATCATTCAAAATAGAACTTTCATGAATCTTCAGAATGGATTCAACCGTGCATCCATGGTATTCATTCAATCTTGGCAAGTGTTATGCTTGCCTCACATTTCACTCATCAGGGCAACCATATTAGGCCTTTAGTATACTTATACTCTTACATCATACATGTGCATCAATTGCACATTTAATATCATTCGTACCTAACTGGTATTAATATCAGACTTCATATCAAGAAGCTTCGCAATGCATTAAATCCATACACTCAAGCATACACACACAACTAAGTATTCATCATACTAGCTTAGTTTTATCATTAGTGTTCTTTAGTTAGAGATTACAATCGCTTACATGATTAATCTCATAGTTATAACTCATATTGATGATGTCTTCTCTTTATGGATATAACCAACCAGGGTCACTTTCCCTTTTATACTATAACAGCTGGCAAGAAAACCTTCTTGCCTCAACTTCTATAGGACTTTACCCATCTCACATTTCCTTTGGTCATGAGGAGTTATATACTTCAAGTTTAATATAAAGCAGTACCAATAACTGCCAAGGATCCTACCTGATCCTATCATATTCCTTTAAGCCCACAAGGTATTAACCGTTATATAATCAGCCTTCATCAATGCCTGATGTCCCAATTTCCCATGCTTAGAGGCAGTGTTACGAACACTAGGTCATCCATCCTTCGGGCTTCAGCTTCCCTTGACAGAAGCCTACCACCTTCAGCTATCCACCTTCAAGTCTTATTATTAATGTTAATTAGCATATCCCTACTCCGGTAAGAGTCGTTATCACTTTGACAAAGGGCTAAAGAAATTATTCTGCTGAAATTCAACAAGAATTCCCAAAATCACCGGTTCAATCTGCAGTCCTTCTCCTCAAGGAGTAAATGAAGATAAAAATACCTCTTTATGCGACTCGTGCATGAGCCTAAGTAGGCCAAGTTTTGTAACCATGCTTTGATACCAATTTGTAACACACCCATGGAGGGGCATAAAGATTTCGTGCTTCTTAATAAAAATTGATGTCCTCATTCAGGGATTCTACTCCATTATGCTCTTCTAGGGATTTCCAGCCAAGGTCTCCATGCTCCGAACCAAACTCATAACTGGAAAATATCCTCTTCTAATTCCTTCGGGTTCTTCCATTCGCCTTATACTTGCATATGATTGTGAGTTGTGACTAGACGCCAAAACAATAGGCATCAAGACAACCATCACACAAATTCTCCCAGAATGGCAATTCTTCAAAGTTCACAATCCGACGTCATGTATTCTTGGGGATTTCGACAGTCCTGATTCAATTTGGGACTTCAGTGTTCGGGAGTCTCAGACGCTCACACAACCTTTCCTCCCAAAGTACTTCGTACCCGGAGTTATATATCAAGCACCACTCGTCCGTTGTAAATCAACGACTTAGTTTCATTTCGGTACTTCGGCATTCAGGAGCTTCAGGCGTTTCTGCAACCTTTTTCTCCCAGAGCGTTTTCTTTCGGAGTCAAGGATCATGCGTCGTGCATCCTTCCAGATCATCGTTCTTGGTTTAATTCGGGACTTTGGTGTTGGGGTGATCCAAATGTTCCAACAATCCATCCTCCCGGAGTACTAAACCTCTGAAGCAAAGGATCTGGTGCCACGTGTCTCCTGGCGCCAACGGCTAAGATGGACTTTGGCACTTCGAGACTTCGAGACTTCGGGGATTTTACCTCCCTTATGATGAACTAGGGAAGTTCGAAGGGCTCAAGGGGTTAACTCCCGCGCTCCTTCCCGTATCCAACGGTCACAACAGACCTTGGCTCTTCCCAAAAAGATCTCATTCGTTCATCTTCCATACAAAGGAACCTTCCCTTTCAATACTTCAATATAGTTATCCTTCCTAAGCTTTGTTAGATCTGAAAGGATTAAGAGCTTTGTGTTCTTTCTCTTGAACTTAAAACTTAGAAGAATTCTTCCGCACACCTCTTGTGCTCATTCATCAACTCTAAAACTTAAGTGGTTATCGGTATCTGCCTGCCTCGCAGAGAGCCTGTGCATATGTGCACTATCTCTCCTAAGCTTTAATAGATTCCTTACTCCAAGGGACTCAGAATGACTAGGAGTGTCAACATGCATACGTGAAACTTTTTCCAAGGTCGATGAACTCACAATTCATTTCTCTAGCTTAAACCACCACAGGGCTCAAGCATTTACGAGTACAAGTCATGTTTGAACCATATAATTTCTTACTTGCCCAATTACACAATCAAGCAGAAATAAAAGGGATACAGTATAACCATTAAGAAATCATGCACATCTCTAAAAACATTCACAGTATATCCAATTTTATTACACAATTACAACTCAATTACATAGGGTATGAGAATACTTATATATTACAAGTTGCAACCAACTAACTGACTATGGGTGTGTGCCTTTCCACCCAACCATAGGATCAAAGGAATTCATCCTTAGCACTTTGGCCACCCCCGTGCCAAGACATGATATTACTAGGGAACTATTCCATCTCTCATAGACCTTCTCTATGTCACAGTATCCCTACTAGTTTTATTAGATGCTTCCTCGGTATCAAGCTCACGTTCGGGTCCTTCATGTCATGTTCTCTGCACTTCCTTTTGGTTCACGCATCCCCTTTTGAGCTTGCTCTCGCGTCTAGTATCTCTTCTCTCATTGTCCCCTTTCCTTACCATCCCTCTATATGTATCTTACCTTCCTTCTTTAGGAATGTTTCCGATCTATCTTGTTCCTTCTGTCAGAAGGAAGCTCGAGTCTACAGGTCTCTGTGGTACTTCGGGCTGACAACCCATGTTTCCATTCATGGGGTTGGTTGATTATTCAACCACCACTCCTTTCCTTCATTAACTGATTCTTTCCTCTAGAGATATCATGGATCATACTTCAAGGCTTCACCCCCCCAACAGTCAATTATGGGAAATTTATCAATAATACATTTACATCGTCCACGTGCCTTAGCATGGTAATCCTATTTTATGATTAATTACAAGCTAGGGGAAACAGGGGTGTTACACCATGCTACAAACGAGGAAACTAAAGAAAAAAAATATTGTTGAATCAATCAAACACATCCAACAATAATTTCATGATATTTTATATAAATCAAATGCCAACTATAAGAAATAGAATGATCAACATCAAGTTTCACATAAGTTTTAGATTGATGACAAGATGTGGTTGAATTTGTAAAAAGATTAACTTGTGGGCCCTTAAAAGGATCTCGGACACCTTAAAAAGATCTTAGACCACTTCAATATCGACCTTCCACTATCACCAAAGTTGTGTGTCATAATGTTTTTGAATTTAATCTTCCACCCAACTTTGACTTGCAAACTATATTTAATGTGGAGTTGTTTCATCCATACTTTCCATTTATGTTGGATACCTTAGAGGTGGAAAAGTACTTGGAAACTAAAGAGCTCAACCCTAAGTGTATTGAGAAAGAAACAATGGATAGTATCATGGATACCAAGATGAATATCCCCCACCAAAATGACATAGGAATTTATAATATTGTCAAAGAAAGGCAATTTATTCCTCTGGGAAAGTGATTTATAAAGAACTAGATCCAATAGAAGTTGCCCCATCTGGTACAAGACTTCGATGCAATGGGGACCATTGTTAGTCAAGAGGAAAGGATTGATCGAGGTGGCCATTTATATGTTAGGTAGGTGGAGCATAGGCAAAAGAACATAGAGGTAGGTAAGTCGAATGACATCAAGAAATCATGTGTGAGAACCTTGATTTGGGTGTGTTATCGCACAATTTTTACTTGCCCCAAAATCCGAAGGCAAGTGGGTACAGAATTGGCGTAACTGGGAATAACCTATCATTGTCACCTTAATAGGAGATCCATTTCTATTTAGGAGTATGTTTAAGCTACCCAAGGGGAGACGTCCCCGATGACCTGGGGGGTTTGAGAAGGCTAAGGAAAATAGTCACAAGGAAACCCTTTCCCTCTCACAGATCACTCTAATCACAGGTTTCTTTTATGTCTTAAGGATGAAGCAAATGGAAATTATTGTGTACATGCCCAAAACAAGACAACAAGGAAAACGGGGCACTTTTCAGGTACCAAATGATTGTTAGTACTTCATAAGACAATAAACCTTCATAAAATAAGCTAGTTGATTGTGAATTTGCAGTTATGCATTAGTTTATAACAGCAATTAATATCTTGCAACAACCACGAGATTCAAGCCTTGAAATTGCATGAAAAAGACAATAAAAAGTGACTTTAACTATTCAAATTGATAGTAAATTGTCACAAGCTAAATTAGCAATGATAGGCTAGCGTTTAATGGCACCTTTGCAGAGATTTTTCTGCAATTAGATGGTTGTAGCTATCTTTTGTAACAGAAGAAAGTTTAAATGGTCAAAAGTGCAAGAAAACCATACACAAACTAGCACTTACGTAGTAGATTCACTAGCAATTATCACAATTAGATTTTGATTGGTTCTAGTATGAGTTATGTAGGTAAATGTGCCAAATTAATGCAAGTTTATATGGCTGTAGCAATGTTTTTCTACAGCACCAAGTTATCTTAGGAATTAGTCTAATCTAGGGTTATAAAAAGTTAGTAAAGGGTTCAAAGATAAGAGTTTAAGTGTTTGTTTGCTCAATCACCACTTGTAAGAGGTAGTCTAGTGCCTTTCTAGGGTTAATGGAGTCACTAATGGCAGCAGAAAATTATGAAAGGAAATGTAGAAAATGATAATAATATGTTAAGGGATGGAGAGGACAAAAGAGGTGTTGGTATCCCAAGGCCTCAAAAATCCTTTTCCAAGAGAAAATTGCTAGAAAGTAACAAGGGTTATGCCCGAGAGATTTTCTCTTTCCTTCAACAAAATGTAATAAATTATGCAATTGGCAAAGGAAGTAAGGTTACTAGAGTGCTACAATGGTAGGGCTCTAGTATTTACTTCAAATTAGGTGCCTTTCAAGAGATTTTAAAATATGGAAGATTATAGGGAAAAAGATAATAACACATGTCATTCCCCTAGGGTTTCAAGCTAGCAATTTCATAATCTTAGACATGAAACAAGTAAAAAATAACCATAGCATTCATTCACAATAAATAAATGCAGAGTTTCTACTTACTTCACCAAGAATAATCTAGCAAATCACCCTAGTTGAAAATCCTCCACAAGAAAATAGCCAAAAAGCACCAAAAATTGCCTCCTTCAAGAAGTGTGCATCACTAGTTTCTGCCAATAACCCTTAAAGAGGGTCGAATTTCAGACCTCACACTTGTGTGAGTGAAAGATGATGAAAAATATAAGAGATTTTTCCCTTATTTATACAATAATCGTGACCTTTAATTACAATTTAGGTCGAAAAAGGTCGACATGGCCAGTTTACATCAAAAATCCAATTTTACATAAAATTAACAATAGAAACCCTAATTTTGTCTTTTAGGAAGACAACATACCCCTCCTAGGGTGGCGTTAGGCCCCTTCTTGGAACGCTAGGCATCCAAAGTGAAATGTTAGGCCTGAAAAGGCCTCAAAAGCTGCCACATGTGCCAACCAAGTCGTCCTCATGACAAAATCCTAACTGGATGACTTCAAGGCTCCATATGATGACGTCATAGGCCTTCTAGGGCCAACGTCATGGTGGGAGGAAAAGAACCCCTTAGGTCTAGGCCTGCCAAATTGTCCTTGGTGGAACGTCCTCCCTTTTCTCTAGTTCAAGCCTCTTGTATCCCTCTGCCCCTAGTTGGGGTCACAACATCCATCTGGTGGGATTTTAGCCCCATGGAGGTCCGAACTAATCATCTTCCCATATGTACCTGTCAGTTAGGCATGGTCCTGCAACAACAAGAAGTACACCCTCCATTGGCTCATAATGTAGAAATTTTAATACAAATTATGTATTTCTTGGATTCTCCTGATCTAACAATTATATTCCATTATTAAATACAGAATCGCTTCTACAATAATTCTTGTGGAATTTAAAACACGATCACCAATTGCAATATCAAGAAGAAAGATCAATCACACATAACACAGGTGTTTTTACTGGGAAAGCATAAAGCTAAAATACCCACTATCATATATTATGTATATATAATGGATCATGAAACAATCTCATACAAAACTCTAATCCAAGAGCTCTCAGTACAATATACAATCGTCTCACACTGTCATACAAAAATCGGCAAATTCATGTGCCA
>SNQJ01S0010443.1:21254-35506 GCA_010110895.2 Picea sitchensis
CTGCAACAACAAGTATGCCCTCCATGGGATCATAAGTCACAAGGATCATAACAATGTCAATCACATCTAATAATCAAGTTACCCAAACATGTGCATCAAACCCTCCTTTACCCAGACAAATGCTCAAAGACATTATGTTATTTAACAAGCCAGGTTTGGAGAGGGTCTCAAGATGTCCTATTGGGCTAATCCTCCTCAAGTGTGGGGTGTTTCTAGGTGAAGACCAATCTAGGTCATGTAAATGCATGAGATGGTGTAGGGGATGTTTGGGCAAGGGGTGCAGTGATAACAGGCAAATGTAGGTCTTACCTGTGGGTTCCTCTGTAGAAGACGAGTTGCACCTTGCCATGGATGCCATTGTTTCCTAGCCCATTCAATGGCTTGTTACTCTTTGTCTTATTGGTTTTTTTTTTTCAAGAGAATTGTTGGAGGACATTGTCCTGGCGTGGTGACTAGTGGTGGCAGTGTTACCCACAAGCATTTCACAGAAATGAGAAACTTGGCTCGTGATGAGACCCCCTTTCTCCTAGTTATGCCACCAAGAGCCACTACCCTGGTTTGGTGACCAGATAAATAGTAGTGTCATACCGCTACATGCCCATGGACCTAATAGGTCAGCTCATGATGAGACCTCCTATCCACCAACTAGGTCTTGAGTTTTATTTTATTTTACAAGTCCCCTTTTCTTGTTGAGAATCCTTTTATTGCTTTCTCAGGAATCCCTGGGCAAAGAATCTCAAGGTTTCATCTTGGATTTTAAATTTTTCCAGCTACTTTTACCCTCTAGGCCTTTAGCCCCTTCTTGCCACAATACAAGGTACAACCCTTACTAGCTTGGAAAACCCAATGATTTAACCAATGTAGGGGATAGATGAGAGGGATAATGATGAAAAGTGGTAAGTATGGAAGGAATGGACGATGACCTTTCATAGACCCATCCAATGGCAACTCATCCCTATGGGAACTAACTTACTAGGGAACTCTATCATCCCCCCCAGGTATGGACAAGTTAAAGGGAATAATTTCCAAGAAAACGTCATGAAACAAAAGAGAATTCAATGCACATATTCAAATGTTTTGAGAATCAGAGTGACACATACCATGATACCCAGAAATATTACCTCATTGAGCAAGACCCATTGCTACTTCAGAACCATGCCGATTGGATGGATGTTGTTGTTGTTGATGGATATGAGGCACTGAAGAAAAGATGGGCCCTCTAGGGCCAAGCTCAATTCAATATGGCTCTCGGTACTCCATGTCTAAAACATGTGGGCCTCGAGACATAATCTCCTTAGTTATCCCTAGGATATGGGATAACAGGGTGTTCACCTATGTAAGGTTGGGAATATAATTTAGGTGATAGATTAAGGGGGTTGTCATAATGATTCATGGATAACAACTTAGAGGGGGAGACATTATTTATCCTAACTCAAATTTAAAGGAGGGCTTGCATGGTTAATTTTAACTTGGTCAAGGGTGGATTTACCATAGGTGGTTTATGGTGGCACACAATTTTAGCCCATGGTATTCATTTGAATGAAGCATGTTTACGTGGCTTATTGTATCCATTATAGAGTGCCACAAAGTGGCCAAATTTGGTCAAATTGGACAAGGTTAATAATGAAGATAGCTTTGACATTGCTTTTCCCAATTAGGGTTTCTAGGGTAAATATCTCATCTTCTTATGTTTTTCTTTGGCTCTCTCTTGTGCAATACTTTAATACCAAGGTTGTCTCAAAAACAATCCTAATATTGGCAATTTTTGAGTCATTTTCTTTCAGTGCATTTTTTGAGTGTTTCCCATATGTGTTTTGAGGTAATGACATCAAATGGCCATGGAGCCAACTTATTTTTCGAATGTTCTTTTCAACAATTTCAAGTAAACTCAAAAACAAAGAACCAAGTGAAAAATCATGATCTTGATCAATCTCCCATTTTTCTTGAATATCTCATATTTATCCAACTCGACATTCTTGCTCAACCCTAATCATGCTAGGGTTAGGCTTCTTCCATTTTAGGGGTTTTGCTTCTTAGGTTTGCTCAAAATTATTATATAATGTAGTTTCAAACTCTTGTTATGGGATTTTTATGAAAGAGAGTAAGCATCACATCTCTTCTTAGATATTAGTTGTCACCATTCTAGTCATTTTGCATTGTTATGTAGAATGTAACACTTTTCACCATTTGAGTCATTAATAGTAGTTGATTTTCACCATAACACTCTACTTTCAACACTTTATTTGTGTTCTCTCTGCAATATTGCATGTTCTTTCATTTCATTCTCAATCCAATCTAGATCAAGGCAACATCATCTGTAATAGTAGATTGACGAATGAGGCAAGGAAAATAAGAAGGTTGTTTGTTGGCATCGTAGAAACCTCCAACTCCACACTCTTTTCCATTAAACTACACATTGGATATTGGGCTTCAACTTTCTAATCTAGTGGGTGTTGTGGGTATCTTTGAATATCTTCAATGCCCATGGGATATTTAGAGTTTCTTCCTATCAAAATAGAGGCTAGTGTCGCTCGACCCCCATGTGCCATAATGGTCACATGGATAGCAGTACACCAAGCCATGTTAATTTTTCTTTTACTCTTCTTAACCCTCAATGCAATTCCCTTACCTCTTCATACAAATGATGAGGATAACATTGGTTATCCATTATAATTCTTAATAGAGAGGAACCTTCACCAATGAGTGTTTTTATGTTTTTATTCCTAGACTAGGCTATGAAATCTCTATCACTAAGCTATTATGGGGTCTCATTGAGCCTTTAAGAAACCATACCTCATAGGAACCATAGTGGATTTGACCTAGGAAGAGAAAGAGATCCATGGAAAAGGAAGGCACCGTGATGGCTTTATTATGGAAGAGAGCTAGAGGAGAAATGATGGTGGGTGATGGAGGGGTTGGAAGGGTCAATCAATCCATGAGCTCTATATCGTCATTCCTACACTTAAGGGAGACTTCTACCAAGAAACATATAGCAAAAAAACTAGGTCAGGTCACCAGAGACATTGAAGGAAGATGCTTTAACTATGGAAGATGCAAGTGCTAAGACAAGGATCAAAACCAACCTTAAACCTTCTACGCAAGTATCCTTTTTCCTTTGTGTGGGTACTAAGGTCAAGTAAGGTGAGTAATGAATGCTCGCCCGCACAATTCAATATAAGGAGATGGACTTGGATGGGGATTCCCCTCATCCCCTCATATAACCTTTGCTTCCAACCCCTTGTGAAAATATCAAAAAGGAATTTTGAGGTGGCTTTCATGGGTGATATTTTGATGAGGCACTAGACCCCTCCAAGCCCCATACCTGGAGTTTTCCATCATCCAATAACACTCCTCCATTCACCAATTTCTCTACAATGGAATTATTGAAGAAGAGAACATGATAGGTTTAAACCTTTTCAAACTTCTACTCTAGCCCATGATTCTTCGAATAATTCTAGCAATTTGGGTGATGAGATGTCTCCTTGACTTTTAAGGGTGTCAATGATCAAGGAAAATTCTCTTATCACCGTGACCCTATCCACGAAGAAGTTGGAGTATCTTAAACCTTGGAATGTCCCTAATACCTCAACCTTATTATTGAATGTTGTGCTTATTAATCCCCGAACAAATCTCAATTATTTTTTTCGTTGGGGTTGAAAATAACCCCTCCCACACACCAAAAACACCAAAACACTATAATCATTGTTAATAATGAATTTATAAGCTATATTATACTTACGATACAAAAAATCTATTTATGGTTCTAGCTTCCTTATTTTGTATTTCTATTAACTAATCAACACTATAATGCATTTTTTTTGTATTTAAATTGGTGAACACTAGTATCTAAATTGTATGTTGCTTTCACACTAGAATAATCTATAGGTAATGAATCTTTAGTATTGCAGAGGAGTTCTGCAATACTAAAACCAATCTTTTTTGTTGTTTTGTTGACTTTAGAAAAGCTTTTGACATAGTTCCTAGGAAAAACCTTTGGAATAGGTTGGAAGAGATAAAAGTGCCTCTCGAGTTGAGGGTTGCTACAATAAGGATGTATGAGGAGACAAAAGCGCCCCCAGCTGAGGGTTGCCACATAATGTAAGAGGAACGTTTATTAAGTTTAAAACACCGAGGGTCGGGTCAAAAGAGATTAACTCTAATATCATAGTCAAACAAGGTTTCGTCCTTTGTCCCCTACCTTTTTTGGCACATACATTGATAAATTAGAAGAATGCTTGAAAAAAAATAGTCGGCCCTACACTCACCTGTATAGTCATCAATCTTTTTCTTTATGCTGGTTGATATCGCTCTTATGGCAAGAGTCCCCATGATCTTGAAAAACCAAATAAGAATCCTCAAATATTTTTGCTCCACATGGGTATGGACTGCTAATACTCAGAGGCACTATAATACATTTATTAAATCCACAGATTCCCAGGTGATACATTTAGGTTAAGACAACAACAACTTGGAGGGAGTGACTTTATACAAATATCTTGAATTGATATTCACCATGTTTAATTGAAATTATAGTATTGAGAAAATGATTGGGATGGTGTTTATTATGGGCTTGAAAACAATTGTAAATCAAATGAACTTTGGAGCTGAAGGTGAAGAAACTCCTCTTGAGACTCTTGTTAAACCTGTAATTCTTTATGGATGTAGTCCTGTGGGCTGTAGACCTCTCGTGGAATCTCCTGGAGAAAGATAGAGCAAACATAAAACAATTTTATAACCTATAAAATTGTGCTGAACACCTATCCCATCCCTCCTCCTTGTAGAAATGTTTCCCCAACATTGAGAGTATATATAAGGGATTAGATACCTATTGTATAGGAGTTAGAGGAAACAAAAATTATGTATTATAAAGATGTAATCAACTCAAATCTAGAAGATCAAAATCATCCATTCATCTTGCCAAGTAAGGAAAAATAAGCATAATTAAGTAAGATAAGAAACAAATTTCAATGGTGCCCATACAGTGAACCGGGCATTGGTCAATCTTAAAAACATGGAGAGTGCCTACTTCCAGGACACTAAGAAGGTCAGTGATGGAAAACACTTTCCTTAGATCGCTCAAATTTACACTCCGCTATTAGATCTCATTTTCAAAATTATTGATCACACTACCAACCCTTCTAACTTTAACTCAACAAAAGTATGGTGATCTTGGAAAGCTTCTCTTAATGTTTTTTGAGCACAGAAACAAAATTCTAAAGAATCACAAGTAATCACTTACCCTCTTAAGGTCTGATAGACCAATTAGGTCTTAGTGGACGTTAATCATCATCATAATCATAATCATAATCATTAAGTATTCTTTATTTAATTCTAATCTTATTTATATTATAAATTTGCAAGTCATTTTGATGTATTGAATATGAATGAAAAAACTATTATTTACAACAAGATGAATCATCACTGATATTTCTTTATATTTCATAATAATCAATTCTTTTATATTAATTAGTTTTTTAAGTTGAAATATCTCAGCATTGCCTATATTATTTACATGACTAACTTATATGTCATGGAAATTATAAATTTACAAGTCATTTTGATGTATGGAATATGAATGAAAAAAACTGTTGTTTACAAATACATATATGTGAGCAAAATGAATCAACACTGATATTTCTTTATATTTCATAATAATCAATTCTTTTATATTAATTAATTTTTTAAGTTGAAATATCCCAGCATTATTTATATTATGTTACATGATTAACTTATATGTTATAGAGTATCTTTCGATATAATACAAACATAATATTAAATTTTATATATTTATATTAAATATATTTTAATAATAATAATAATTTATTTTTTAAGGTTACACCTAAGCTAAACACTAAATTAGTGTATGACCCATTTGTTTGTGATAAATTACCCATTTGTTTGTTGGTTTTGAACCTGTAACGTTCAACAAGTTTGGAAAATATATCTGTATTAATTAAAAGTTTATGAATATAAATAATTTTAAAACAGTATATGTAGTATTCTGCTGAAAGCCAATGTGTTTAAATGTTTTTTTGTATTGACACAGTCAAGAAAAACACTCACTTATATAGAGGTGCAGTTGTTTTTTACCCTCTACTTATGGAGCCTTTATTGGATCAGTTAAAATATCCAATAAGATCATAATCCTGTATGCATACTATACTTATTCATTGTAATATCCACATCCAACAGAAATTCTGAATTACTCATTTCGGGATATGACAAAAATCCACTTTGGATCCAATCCCATCCGAATTCATGTGTATAAAAAACTTTTCACATTCAGATTTCAAAATCCATTTACATACTTCCAAATTTTTAAGTGAGGCCACATTTCTGAGTTAGCATGTATTAGTACAGAGTTCTTGCAGTCATATTCTCAAAATAGAATCTACAAATGCGAATAATTTTTCAACCATGGAATATTTTGAAATTTTGATCCATTACAATGTTTTTTCCAGTATTCATACAACTTTTCGGAATATCTGAAAGGACAGGAAAACACTGCATTGCCTCATATCTCCACTATAAGAAATATACTGGATGGCGTGTCTAGTGAAACATAATTGCCTTTGAGACACTCATCCACCCAGTTAGTCGAGCTAAAAACTCTCTCATACATGCTGGCCCGCACTTTATGAGTATGGCCCAACATTTTTTTCCTTTTTGCAGTAGTACCGCCGAGTATTTTAAACAGTTTTGGACTTTTGGTGTTCTCTACACATTTTCCGACCAATTAGTTTCAGCACTTCATCTATCAATATCACTGGGAATGAAACTAGTACCACTAAACACCATTCACTTAAACTCAAGGGTACAATGCCAAAAATATTGGCAAGAAACGGAACATAAAGGATCACAAAGTGAAGTCCAAATGAAACAGACATTGCCACCAATAGCCAAGGATTAGTCCAAGGTGGCATGGTCAACAAACTATTATCCTCGGATAAAGCATTCAACGAGTTAAACATTTCAATGGCCACCAATACGGAGAGGGAAAGGGTTGTTGCTTTAACTTTTCCAGTTGAGAAATAATCACAAGGATTGGAAAATGAGATTGTTTTAACACCGACGGAAAATGGTGAAACTTCAAAACCATCCCAGGATGGGCATTCTCCCCAAGACCTGAGCTGCGAAAGGGTTACCAAAGTGTGGCCATCTGCAGATAAGTCTATCCCTAAAAAGGAATCATGTGTGTACCACAAAGCAAAAATGCCGACTGTTGCAAGCCCAACATATGAACCAATCACCTGCAATCAGAAGAGGGTTGAAAATGCTTAGAGATGATAATTACCATTCAATCTTAAAAGAATGGTTTACAGATGAGCATGGATCCATCTTAAAGCTGCATATATTAAGCACCAAGAGGGATAAAAAACTGAGACTCAAACTTTTCAGTGCATAAAATCTGAAGTTAAGATGGATCTATTCTAGTTTATCTTCTTATTATTATCATTATTTTTCATGGTTTTTTTTTTGTTTTTTTTTGTTTCTTTCACCTTTTCACCTGGACTGTAAGAAAACCTCACTTATCTGGGTGCAAAAAATTTAACATCAGGTTTCAAAGGAAAATGAAACAAATAACCAAATGTAGGAATAAATACCAGGTAACGGAAAAACACCCATGCACTAATCAGGGCATCATCCCTTTTACGAGGTGGTTTTTGCATTATATCTATGTCAGCAGGATTAAATCCAAGGGCTGTTGCTGGAGGACCATCTGTGACTAAATTCACCCACAGAAGCTGCACAGGTATCAAGCCTTCAGGCATGCCTAACGCAGCAGTTATAAATATGGAAGCCACCTCACCCATATTAGATGATATCATGTACCTGTAGTGAATGTACAAAAGAATAAGATCACAACAAAGGAGTATGCTAAACCAGGGAAAAAAAAAGGAACCCATCACGAACTCCCATATCCAGTATAACATATTTTTCAAATTCATCTCATATTTGTATCTCAGAGGCAGAGATGGATACCTTATAAAAGCTTTCATGTTGTTGTAGATGGAACGGCCTTCCGCAACAGCAGAAACAATAGTGCTGAAATTATCATCAGCTAAAACCATATCTGATGCTTCCTTGGCAACCTGAAACACAAAAAGTAAAATTTCTTATATGACAAAGTAAAATTGAATGTAAAATTGAAGGATGGTTTATGTTTAAATTGTTATAATTGACTCTTTAAATGGAAAAAGATATGATCACTAGAATAGATCCATCATAACCCCAGATCTATTTAAATAGAAAAAGATATGATCACTAGAATAGATCCATCATAACCCCAGATCTATTGAACACCAAGAGGAATTAAAAAAAGGTGTAAGCCCCAGATCCTCTTGCTGGTTAAAAGATCCAGGGTCAAGATGGATCTATGCTAGTTTATTTTTATAATTGATTATGAGCTTTTTTTATTTTATTTTCTACATTACAGACCTCAAATCTAGAAATAAATTGATTTAATACAGCTATCCACCCCCACCTATGGATGTGACCACATTTCTTCCACCTGGGCTGCAGAGCACACCTCCCTTCTCGCAGAGTGCAGAGTGCACCTCAAATTTAGAAAATAAATTGATTTAATACAGCTATGGACTGAACTTCTCTGAGGCAAGTTTCTATATTTTAAAAGGCATAGTAAACTTGAAAGTCAAAATTTTAACGTTGTGGATATTTTTAATTTGGAAAGGTTTATTAATATGAGCATGTGATAAAAATTTCCCTTTTCTTGTAAATGTCCATTGTTGCTCCAAGCTAGAATGTCTGAGTTTGTAAGGTACCAGATGTATTATAATAAGCAGAAACAGAAATATTGCAGCAAATACCAGGGGAACAACAAAATATAGAGAATAACAACACCAACAATGATACATTTATTGATAGAAAGACAAGTTCACTTGCCTCTTTGAGGGGGCAACCTCCAGCAGAGCAGAGCTCTATTACAATAATTCTCCAGACAAAACTTCCCACACCTACTTCTATTTATACTAATTCTATCTTCTAAAGAACATTTTAGAGGAAGATCTTTCTAGAAGCAGAAGCTTCTGTTAAGTCTTCTTACATTAGACTTATTCACATTATTATATAGGCCTTATATACTAATGTCAGCCTTTATTACATAGAAAACATATTATTCTATCTACGTGAGAGGTTAGGTCCCTAACATGCCCTTCCCCTTGAAAAATAACCTTGTCGTCAAGGCTTGAGATGGGGAAATTGTTGCAAAATGGTAGTTGGCTCCCAAATGGCATCTTTTGGTGGTGTATCCTTCCACTAAACTACAGCTTCCTTGATGGTGCACTGACGAAGATGACGCTCATGCTGGTCCAAGACTGTTTGTGGCTACAACCAAATGGATCCTTCTTCATCCAACTCAGGGAGATTGGTTTGAGTCTGACACTTGATTCTAATCACTTTCTTTAAGCATGAGACATGGAAAACATGATGGAGCTTAGAATGACTGGGAAGAGCTAACTGGTAGGCCATGGGCCCCACTCACTTGAGAATTGCCCCACTCACTTGAGAATTGAATAAGGACCATAGAACTTGGGGGCGAGTTTTTGA
Source organism: Picea sitchensis (assembly GCA_010110895.2). Classification (NCBI taxonomy): domain Eukaryota; kingdom Viridiplantae; phylum Streptophyta; class Pinopsida; order Pinales; family Pinaceae; genus Picea; species Picea sitchensis. The sequence goes on from SNQJ01S0010443.1 coordinate 30,822, forward strand.
CAGTGTTCATCTTTGAGTGAAGTTTTCTTATAAGGTTGTAGACAAAGAAACACATGGTCTCCTTCAACAAATTAACGTTCAAAACAACCTTGATCAGCTTGTTGCTTCATGCGATTCTGAGCCATGACCAAATTTTCTTTGAGGGTACGGAAAATGGCCGCGCAGACTGTAAGAGAGTTGTCAACCTCCTAAACCTTGGAGAAACCTGGCATGTATGAGAGAACCGACAGTGGAATTGACCCGTAGACCGCTTCAAATGGAGTCATACAAGTGGCAGTATGGTAAGAGGTGTTGTACCACCATTCAGCTAGGGGTAACCACTGAGCACAATAAGTTTGTTTGTCAGACACAACACCTCAAATATGTTTCCAAACACTTGTTGACAACTTCAATTTGTCCATCAGTTTGGGGATGATAAGCGGTGTTGAGATGCAATTGGGTTCCTTGGAGCCTGAATAGTTCTTGCCAAAAATTGTTGGTGAAAGTTAGATTATGGTCGGAGACAATAGAATGAGGCATGCCATGGAATTTGAAGATAATTTCCATAAAAAATGGAGTCATTGTGGATGTTGTGAACGGGTGTTAAAGAGCACAGAAATGAGCATACTTGGAAAGACGATCTACTACAACCATGATGACTGATTTATTTCCCAATTTAGGTAGGCCCACAATAAATTCCATAGAAATATATGTCCAAATAGTAGGTGGAATTGGGAGCGATTGGAGCATGCCTGGAGATTTGATGATTTCTCCCTTATTGCATTGACAGCTATCATATTCAACCACAAAGGTGCGGATGTCACGTTTCATACCTTCCTAGAAAAAAGAATGTTTGACCCATTCATAGGTTTTGGTAAAACCTGAATGCCCAACTATGGGAGAAGAATGAAGCTCAGAGAGAACAGTGGATTTAAGGTTCGACTGCTTGCCTAAATACATGCGACCTTTATAGAGAAGCTCGTTATTGTGCCAAGAATACCCTGGAGAACCTTGAGAATCCTATTGAAATTATTGGATCAAACTAGAAAGTTTGGGATCTTGCAACAGTTCCTAGCGAATTGCTTGAAGCCAATCAACTAACAATGAAAGTGAGGGAAAATAGAGGCCTTCGTCTTCATATTTCCTTGAAAGAGCATCCACAACCACATTTTCTTTGCCCTTCTTGTAAATGATCTCACAATCATATCCAAACAGCTTGGTCACCCATTTCTGTTGCTCTGGGAGGAGATTCATTGTTCCAAAAAATACTTAGGCTACAATGATCAATTTTAATTTGGAAGTGTTGCCCCAGTAGATAAGGACGCTAGAGATCCATTGCATGCAGAATAGCCAACATTTCCTTTTCATAGATTGATTGACTCAAATGTCACTCCGAAAGTTGTTTTCTAGAGAAAGCCAAAGGTTGGCCATCTTGCATGAGGACTGCCCCAATTCCTTTCCCTGACGCATCGCATTCCAGGACAAAAGTCTTGGTGAAGTCTGGTAGTGTGAGGACAAGAGTCGTGCACATAGCGTCTTTCAAGGCATGGAAGGATTGATTAGCTTCGGGAGTCCAACTAAATGCATTCTTTTTAAGGAGAGCAGTGAGAGGAGCGACAATTTTTCCATAATTCTGAACAAACTTGCGATAATAGCTCGTTAAACCCAAGAGACCACGCAAACTTTTAAGAGTTTTAGGGTGAGGCCAATCCTTCATAGCTTTAATTTTTTTAAGATCCACCCATACACCATCCTTGCAGACAATATGACCCAAGTACTCAACTTCAGAGGCTCCAAAAGCGCATTTAGACTGTTTGAGAAAAAGTTGGTGCTTAGATAGTGGATGGAGAACTTGACCCACATGGGCGAGATGGGCTTGCCAAGTTTTAATATAGATGAGAATATCATAAAAAATTACAAAGACAAAATGACGGAGGAAGGGATGGAAGACATGATTCATGAGACTTTGAAAAGTGGAGGGGGCATTACACAGGCCAAAGGGCATGACCAAGAACTCATAGTGACCCTCATGAGTTCTAAATGGAGTCTTGGGAATGTCTTCTTCCTTCATACGTATCTAGTGGTAGCCAGAACGGAGATCAAGTTTGGTAAAGTATTGAGCACCACTCAATTCATCCAAAAGGTTATCAATATGATAGGAATGGGAAATTTGTCCTTGATTGTGAGTTTGTTGAGGGCACAACAATCAGGACACATGTGCTAAGTGCCTTCTTTCTTGAGTACCATGACTACTGGAGAAGAATCGGGGTTGGTACTTGGACGAGTAACACCTGCTTCTAGCAATTCTTGAACAATTTTCTCAATTTCATTTTTTTGGGAAAAGGGATGACGGTAAGGGTGAACATTGGAAGGAAGATTGCTTGGGACTAGAGGAATGGAATGATCATGGATGTCGCAAGAAGGTGGAAGTCCATGGGGGGTGTTAAAAATATCTTGGTGTCGGGAGAGTATAGATTGGAGGTCAAGATGCACAAAGGGTGTCTCAACGGTTTAAATAGAATGGAGTTGGGCAATAATGCCAGAATGACCTTTTTTGAGTAGTTTTTCCATTCGATGGGAGTTGATGATCTCAGGAGAGCCTGTTGTGATGCCTTGAAACTTATATCATAGTCCCTCCTGTTGGAATTGCAAGGTGAGGTCCTTAAAATCCATGGTAATGGGGCTAAGAGTGCGTAACCATTCAACACTGAGCACAATGTCACAATCGCCCATGTTTGTAGCAAACATATGAGATTTCCAGTGGTACTGACCAATTTGTTGGCTCACATTTTCACAACGCACCCCACAGTTCATGGAATTTCCATTGGCAATCATGATCTGAAAATTGTTGACTACACGAATATAGCAATTGATTTCTTGGGCAATGCAACAATGAATAAAATTATGGGTGTTGCCACTGTCAACTAGGATGATGACTTTCCTATGCTTAATGTAGCCAATTAACTTGAGAGTTTGGGGAGTAGAGAAGCCAATGAGGGCGTTCAACAAAATCAATGGTTCAACTTCTAAAGGATCAGAGGGCGAACTAGTATCATCTGCTCGGGGTATCTCTTCAACGGGGGAAACATCGACATTCTCGTAAAAACATCCTTAGAATTAGCCATAAAATATTTTGTTCTTTGCACTTGTGCCCCGGAAAATATTTATCATCACAATTATAGCAAAGGCCTTTGATTGGCGTTCAACCATTTCTACCCAAGTTAATTTTTGTATCTTGAGAGGAGTAGCTAGAGGGGCAGGATTGGTGGGTCGAGGACAAGGAATAAGAGAGGGTTTTTTGTTTCGAGAAGAGATAACATGTTGTGCTTCCTTGACGCATTTAGTAGCTTCCAACCAAGTCTAGGGGTAGGCCATTAGGACCTAGGCTCATATTTCATCCTTTCGGCCACTAATAAAGCATTCCCTTGACACACCCTCCATTCTGAAAACCAAGTGCTCAAAGGCAACTATAAAGTCTTCCACTATGCCAGACTGTTTCAACTTGGTCAAACAACCCAAATAGTGTGTATCAATGTCAAAGCGTTCATAAAGCTCAGCCACAAACTGTGTCCAAGCAACATACCCTTGGCAAGAATTTTTACACCATTGCCAACATTCAGGATGCAAATAGAGGACATCGTAACGAAGTTTGGCCAATTTATCGGTGATGCCATGCAAGGAGAAACAATGTTCCATTTGAGTGACCCAGCCCATGGGATCCGAGCCATCAAATTTGTTCACCTCGACTCTGGGAAGACGCAGTTTGCGATGAAGGTGATTGAAATGAGGGTTTTGGAAATGGGAAGAGTCAACATCTTCATGATAGGAAGGTTGTTCAGATGAGAAGGGTTCATGGATCGACTTCGCAATTTGTCGAGTATTTCTTTGATGCTGGCATATCGATCCTTAAGAGTATCAATGGAGGCATTGAGGGAGCTAATGTTGAAATTGATGTCTGTGATGTCCTTCTTGTTTCGGGTGTTGTCTGCGAGCAAGGAAGTGAGTTTTTGGTTGCATGTGAGAGCCATTTGTGACTAGGAAAAAATGGGCAGGTGGGTTTGCACAAAAAAAGGGTTACAAATGAGGGATATCACGATGGACGGGGAAAAGATAGGAAGTCAATGGGATAGGTGGCAAGTAAGGGTGTCGGGATGTAATGTCCCTTTCCAAATAGGAGCTCCAGAAAGGAGGCTTAATGGTCTAAACCGCCCCGTTAGACTGTAGCCAGGGCCAAAGAGGGGTAAACAGGTTACTAGAGGTCACTCCAGTCACAGGTGTTATATTCGGAAAGTGGCGTTGAGTTAAAAAGGGTTAAAAGCGCTTTTAAGTCATTATGAGCTAAAAATAGAAGTCAACAGTGAATTAGGGTTTCAACAGTGATTTAGGGTTTTGGAATTCAACAATGAATTAGGGTTTCAGCATGATTTAGGGTTTTGGAAAGCTATAAAGGAAGGGTCAGCGAACTAATTCATGATTATGTAGATTATGACTTGTCATTGAGGAGAAGAGGCGCATCTCAGGAGAGATAGTTTAGTGTATTCCAGGAGGAAGACACTAGTTGGTTGATTTCGGTGTTGAAAGACACACCCTAGTCACCGGGAAGATCATCCAGGTCTTCCATCATTCCTCATTGATTCCGCAGTGCTCCCATATTCTGGGTATTATCTTTTAGTTGCTTATTTGTATTCCGGCTAAGACCCTTTTGT
>SNQJ01S0010443.1:35762-101495 GCA_010110895.2 Picea sitchensis
TCACAAGTGATAGGTACCACGACGATCAGGGAGAAGAGAGAAATCCAATGGGATAGGTCTCAAATAAGGGCGCTTGTGGGACCACTATACTCGTTTTTACTCCTGTTGAATACTCCGACCTGAAGAATACTGCAATGACGAAATGCCCAAATTGTTAACATGGACAATTGTGTAGGAATTTCGCAACCAGAATGAAGGAGGTAGGGTTGCGCGGAAAAATTTCCCTTCTGTTTTTGTTCTATGTTGTTTTGTTCCCAAGGGTTAGGGTTTTTTAGGGTTCCTACAGACAAGGGTTTTCCCTGTGCCATAGCTCTCTGATATACGTGTGAGGTCAAACAATAGTACTTGGCCCAATATCTCAGGACACCAACTAAGGAGGCTCAACCATACCCTTAGTCGTACTACCCGATTACATAGGTAGAGAGTATCTTCCCGAGTGTTGTTCTCGGTGTCACTATAGTAGTCACACAGCCGATCAACTGATATAGAGCTGGTTTTAGGAGACCTAGGGGACTCCCGATATACCTGACGGTACGTGGGAGTGATGGTCATGTACGGATTTTGTTTGATGTGGTACTACTCGAAGGGGTACCAACAGAGGTTATAGAGGTTTCCAACAAGGTGAAATGTTTGTTTCAAGTAACCACGTGAGTCTTCCTCAGCCATAGTTTTACCCGCTGAGCGACAAATCTATGTGCTTTAAAGATGGTGATAGTGCACATCTCTACCCTGGAAAAAAAAATCCCACAATTTTTGCAGAGGAAAGAGCTCTAATACCACTTGTAAGGTACGAGATGTATTATAATAAGCAGAAACAAAAATATTGCAACAAATACCAATAGAATAGAAAAATATAGAGAATAACAACACCAACAATGATACCTTTATTGATAGAAAGCCAAGTTCACTTACCTCTTCGAGGGGGCAAACTCGAGCAAAGCAGAGCTCTAATACAATAATTCTCAAGACAAAACTTCCCACACCTTCTACTTCTATTTATACTAAGTCTATCTTCTAAAGAAGATTCTAGAGGAAGATCTTTTTAGAAGTGAAAGCTTCTATTAAGCCTTCTTACATTAGACTTGTTCACATTATTATATAGGCCTTATTTACTAATGTCGGCCTTTATTACATAGAAAACATATTATTCTATCTACGTGAGGGGTTAGGGAGGTTAGGTCCAGGTTAGGGAAGTTAGGTCCCTAACAGAGTCGATCGGCTTCATTTCATATTTAGATGGATTTAGTGTCCAAACACTAATCCATCCATTCCATTGGATGTCATATACATTGTTTTCATCTAGCCGCTAAAGTTTTTGGTAACTTTCGATGGAAATGATTTGTTGTGGATAACAAAATCTCTAACTACAAAACTAAATACAACACGTTTTATGAAGCCATAAAGATGGTTTCTTTAATACTTTAATTTAGTTGCCCACTATCATTTACAATGAATACTAAAAATGAAATACCTCCCTTTCTCTATTGGAAATGAACATGATAAGCTACAGGGGATAGGGTGCCAAACATACTCTAATATAGATGGATACAATTATAATTTGCCAATAGGCATTGCATGATTGCACAACTTGGATCATATACATCAGAAGTTAGAACCTTATATTGATAGGAATCCAATATGCATCTTTTGTCATTGTTCTTTTAGGTCACATGCAGGAACCACTAACCATGTTAGAAAGTATAAAATATGCCTTCAAAACATAAATTTGTGGCAATGCAAATACCTAAGAAATCACTGTCGGGAATGACAAAAGCTGGAAAAAGTAAATAGATAATACTCTGAAGGAGAATACTAGCATACCTCTGTTCCAGCAATTCCCATGGCGATTCCAATGTCTGCAAGCTTCAAAGCAGGTGCATCATTGACACCATCTCCAGTCATTGCCACAACTTCACCAGCTTCTTTGAGCATCCGGACTATATCCTGCTTATGCTTTGGTTCTGCTCGAGAGAAAACCCGGCCACCAGGTTTTGCCAAGATTTCAGCACGCCTATCTATAGGCAGTGCCATGAATTCTTTTCCAGTAAAACTTTTACCACCGAGATTCTCTCCTTCATAGAACACACCGATTTCCCGACATATGGATTCTGCTGTGGTCTTGTTATCACCAGTAATCACCATTACTCGAATACCAGCATCTCTACAATCCTCTATTGCCTTATGAACTTCTTCACGAGGAGGATCCTGTTAAGTTCATGTAAGTCATATTATTATGTTCTCTGAAAAGAATAGAAGGCCTACCACAGACCCAGGGGGGAAAAGGAGGAAGAATAAAATAAAAGAAGGTCCATAAAATGACAGAACTTACTCTTAATCCAACAAGGCCAACAAAGATAAGGTTGTTTTCTATATCAGAATAATTGGCTGGCTCCAGCAATTTCATATGAGCAGGATGTTTCTCTCCATCATAGTCACTGAACTCTCCCAAATCTTCCTTGTATGCCAGGCCCAAACAACGCAGAGCCTTCGAACTCATTTTATGAAGCTTCATCAATAATGATTCCCTTGATGCATGGTCCAATTCAACAACTGATCCATCTGCAAGTTGTTGAAAAGCACTCCTTTCCAACAGACTTTCCACAGCGCCCTGCCAAAAAGATAAACATTAATATCACCAAACACAGAAGCCTAACCTGTTTTGCTAGTGCAAAATACAAGTTAAGATAATGAAATGCAAAATAGCAGACCAATTGATATCCGTGGTCTTGAATCTTGATGACCTTTCATGAGCTAGAATATTAAGCTACATATCTTTGAAGTACCGATTCCCATGTCTATATCATAATAGTTTTCTGTGATCATTCCCATGGCAATTTTTTCCAGGAAGACTAAAATTATAGCTATTCATATGAAGTTACACTAATACATATAGATTTAACAAATATTGCACCAAGTAGTATAGGAGAATAAGCAATAGACGCTTTCAGGTTCACTAGTTTTAAAGTCATACTTCAACAAGCCATCTCGGGCCTTAACATTTTACTAGTGTTATGCAAGAAGAGAAATATAAGATAGTACACATAAACAAAAAACTTCAAACCATGAGTAATGTGTATGACAAAGAACAAAAACTTAAGATATACGAACAGAAATGGGCAAATTGTGAGGATGTATTATATATTTTTGATGTAAGTTAAATGATGAGTGAAGCATGTCACATGTTGGATAAACAGAGTATAATGTAGAATTTTATAGACTCAACATTTAACTCCTATTATGTGTGTGAAATAAAGCAAATAACAACCTTCACTAGGAGACGATTTTGTCCAGAAGTTTCCCTGACAATAACACCCATAGATTTCCGAATAGAATCAAACTCCAACAAAGCCAACCTCTTTGATCTTTGTATCCACCAATCACAATTACCTATAACAAATCAATGATGAGGCTCAACAAATTAGTAGATATAACTCTATGGATGCTGTAAAAAGACAAGAATTTTAAATACCAAATATCTTGATTAAAGCAGATTATGGGCATAAGCACTCACGCAATTTCATTGTGCCACTATTGACAATGACACTTTCATCACCTGCGTTTGGATCTGGAACTCCCATCTTTTCAACCAAGACCTTCATACAACAAACAAGAAAGAAATAGGAAGGTTATGTTAGAAGTTAGAACAACAAATGGCAGGTCGAATCCAATGCCTGATTTCTTCAAGAAACCCCAAGAATCATAGAATCAGAATTTTGTATCTCAATTGAAAACATTGCTTAGGGTGATTTTTCTTCCCCTTTCATAGTTTGTTTTACAAACTGGAGATTTCATTTCATCCATTATTCCTATGCAGAATGCTCTTTATTACCAATTTAAGCACTTCCAAATTGGCCCTGACATTTTCACATGATAAAACATCACATGACAACTGATAAAAATAAATCAATCATTAAGCTAAGTTCTAACCTTCAGAGCTGCCTCAGTCGGAATTCCAGTAGCATGGAACTGGTGACCTTGACAAGATATCCCTGCATCATTGCAAACTGCAGCAATTTCTGCTAGAGTTTCCAAGTTTGCATCCATATTATTTGCTGGCCAATTTAATATTCTTCCATCCTCAGGATTATATGTTGTTCCTTCAACATGAAACTCTCGAATTAAACCAGCACTGTGCCCTATGGCCATGCATTCACTGACCGACATCTGATTAGTTGTAAGAGTGCCTGTCTTATCAGAGCAAATCACAGTGGTGCAACCCAATGTTTCCACACTAGGAAGCTTACGCACAATAGCATTCTTTTGTGCCATCTTGCGAGTCCCGAGAGCCAAGCATGTAGTAATGACAGCAGGCAATCCCTCTGGTATAGCAGCAACTGCCAGAGCTACAGCAATCTTAAAGTAGTATGTACACTTCCCAAATGAGAATTTGATATTTTTTGGCCAACCATCAACGACATCCCATGACAGAAAATATTTGTAGTTGATGATCCAGACAAGAAGACAAACAACACCAATCACTGTTGTCAGTCTTTCACCAAATTCATCTAACTTGATTTTCAAAGGTGTATCAACACCTTCCATTGAAGCTTCCTGAATTTGTGCCTGAATTTTACCTATTTCTGTAGACATGCCAGTGCTCGCAACAATGCAAGTGCAGCAACCATTGACAACTGTAGTTCCTGCAAATACCATGCATTCTTTTGACTGCAACTCACAGTCACTCACAAGAATTGGACATGTGCTTTTAATCACAGGCATGCTCTCTCCAGTCAGGGAGCTCTGCTCCATTCTAATGGTCGATGTCTTGAGGGACACAATTCGCATGTCTGCAGGAACCTTGTCTCCCACCCTCAGTTCCACTATATCTCCTGGAACAAGTTCTCTGGCAGGAAGATCTAGAATATAACGTCCATCTCTCAAGACCTTTGCTTGATCAGGTTGCATTTCTTTGAGAGCTTCCAGAGCCTTCTCAGCATTACTCTCCTGCCATACTCCAACAATGGCATTAAGGATGAGAATCAAGAGAATAACTAGGGGCTCTACATAGGCTGTTATGCCTATCTCAGAAGACTCATTACCATGGAAGTAGGCAAGAATAAATGAAATGCCAGCTGCCATCAGAAGTATTTTAACAAGTGTATCGTCAAATTGCTCCAGTACTAGCTTCCACAAAGGTGTACCATTTTCCTTCTGGAGCTCATTCCATCCATAGGTTTGACGCCGTTTCTCCACTTCATGAGAACTTAAACCTTTCTCTAAGCTCACATCATATTCTTTCAAACATTCTTTAACAGTTTTGGACCAAGCAGTGCATGGCTTTTCCTCCATGGATTGTGAATAGATGATCAAGACCTAAATTCAAACAGATTGTTTCACCATTAACAGAGCTATAGTGTGATTGAAAAACTCCAGCATCAATGCTTTCGAGAAGCCTGGTAACCTTGGACACGAGCTTCAACTACAGTTCTACATGCCAAGAAACGGGTGGATTTAGAAAGGCTGAAGTGTTCATGAAATTCAAATTCAAATGCTGTTCTGGAATAAATGAATTCAATTTCAATATATGCGACTTGAAAAGTTTTTCTAGATTCCCATTTCAAATATCAAGAAGCTAACAGCTCAACCAACAACAGAACTTCAAATTCAAATTGACCGAAAAGTTGGCTCATAGATAAAATGCTATAGAAGAAGTCCTGATACAATATTGATAAAAAGATCATCACGTCAATGCCAGACTGCCAACAGATGATCGTTCACATGAATAAAAAGATTCACAAAACTAAAGCCCTCTGATAATGATGTAATAAGACAACCCTAGGACCAAATATTCAAGCCCAGAAAATAAACATGAACAACTAACCTGCAGGATTCGTTTTTGGAAATACAGCTTACCACAAATTTCCCTAGAATTCAAGACACAAACTATGACAAGTTCTTGGTTATGATTCCAAACAGAATGTTCCAGTTTCAACAAGTTAACGACATCTTAGTATAATATATCAGCACTGCCTTTCAAAAACCAACTGACGTACCCTAGAATCTAACTGCCAAAAAAAATGCAACTTCAACGAGACTTGACAACTAATCAATTGCCCAAAAAAACAGTACAATTCAAGACAATCATACAAAACTGCTGCCACTCACAATCAATACACAAACTGTTAGAAGCTCCCGGATATGATTCCAAACAGAATATTCCAGTTTCAACGAGTTAACAACCTCTTAGCATAGTGCATGAGTGCTGCTTTTCAAAAACCAACTGAACAGACCCTAGAATCCAACCAAGAAAAACAATTATTGCCAACAAAGAATCCAACCACCAAAAAAGGTGCAACTCCAACAAGACTTGATGGCTAATCAATTGCCAGAAAAAAAGTTACAAAACGGTACAATCTCAAGACAATTGTACAAAACTGTAGTCTCTAACAATCAAGAAACAAACTGTTACAAGTTCTTGGATATGATTCCAAACAGAATGGTCCTGTTTCAACAAGTCAATAACCTCTTAGTATACTCATATTATATCATCACTGCTTTTAAAAAGCCAACTGAACAGACCCTAGAATCCAACCAAAAAATCAATTATTTACAACAAAGAATCCAACCGCCAAAAAAGATGCAACTCCAACAAGACTGGATGGATAAACAATTGCTGGAAAAAAGTAACAAAGCAGTACAATTTGAAGACAAACCTACAAAAATGCTTCCACTCACAATCAAGGCATGAACTGTTACAAGCTCTTGGATATGATTTCAAACAGTATGTTCGGGTTGCAAACAAGTTAACAAACTCCTAGTATATTGTATCGGCACTGCTTTTCAAAAACCAAATGAACAGACCCTGGAATCCAACCAAAAAATTCCAATATTGCGCACAAAGAATCCAACTTACGAAAAAGATGCAACTCCAACAAGAATCAGCTAATCAATTGTCAAACACAGTACAATTTCAAGACAATCAGACAAGACTGCTGCCAGTTACAGACTCTAGGATCTTTTACAGCTCAAGTCTCAAACAGACCATAATAGTTTTTCTTAAATTCAATAAACCCTCATTTGGCATAACGGTTCTAATTCAAAATGCTAGTGCACAAAACTAGTCAAAACATTAACACGAAGAAACAGAAGAAAAACCATCAACAGAGATAGCTTAGCTTACTTCTGCCATCTTATCATCCCACTCTGCACAAATGCCTATATGCCGAGAGCTTAATAATTTTCAGACAAATAACCTAACCAAGACTCCTCTTATACAATAAGAAACAGAAAAATAGGAGACGGCCCGCTTAATTATCCCTTGTCCATGCATAACTGCCTGCTTGTCCTTAACAGCAACTAACTCTCATTAGTTCACATAGCAAATTTATTTTAACCCTATATTCCCACTCATGACAATTACCGGAAATAAATTTTCAAATTTTCGTACATGCAGAAAGCTGCTGCATGAACGCCAAAAATAACCAGATCTCACAAGTACAACAGTAGTGTGAACTGCGCGAGGTATTACAATTTCCTCAAAATTAAAGGAAAAATAAAACGTTGCAAAAACACCAGTCCATCATTAACCTATCAGAAACCGAATTAATCAAAATCATCCACAAACAATACACAGACCATGCATGCATGCCTAATTCTGGGCCAAACAAGAAGGGAAAAAAAAACGTAATAATAGAAAATAAGCCTACCAGTTTCGACCTCGTGACTGCGGTGAAAAACATACCTAGAATCGATCCTTGCTCGCCAATGCCTCCTAATTTTACGCCAAAGAAGCCTTGATATTCGCCTCTGCAGTCTTCTTCAAGGCCGGTGCACGATCCAATGAATCAATTCTATCATAGAGAATGAGAATAAGAAGCTCACGCTGGCCATTCTCTTCAGAAACTTGGTCACATCAACAAAATTTAAATGCTTATCCTACAAGTAACAACGAGCATTTCATGCCACTGCACAGATACGCCGGCCTGGCCAACGTAAAGTCGAACGAAGCTTCCTCGTTCATTCCTTTTCCTTTTTCTTTAATTATTAAATTATATTTAATCATAGATTCTGTTTTTTAGGCGGAAAGCGATTTGCCAACCAGAGAAGTAAGAGTTAATCGCTCCCACTGGCAGCAAACAGCGCACGCAATAGGCGATTTAATCCAAACAAAGGTCAACGTTCGCCGCTAATTCCGGACTGCCGTTGAGTCCATCGGACGGTGAGGATTTTTCCCCAGGTTCGAGGTTGTCCATCTCGCGGGAAAAAATGCGGGTGGCTTAGGCCGCTTGTCTTTTCACCGGAGCGGCGTAAAATATTCTTCTTACCGTTTACCGTCAAACATTCTCCGGCCGTGTACAGAGCCGTCTAATCATGCAAAGAACCGGCCTTTCCGTCTGAGCTATTTCGACGATGAAAAATCTCAACTTTAACAATAAAAATTTGTAAAAATATCTACTTTAATAATAAATAATTCTGAATTTTTGTATTGTAAATGTACTGAATGTCATAGGTTTTGTTATCTCTATGTCATTGGTTCAAAATATTTAAATATAATATATATTTAAATTAAATAATCAAATTATTATTTAAAAGGAATTCTTTATTTTATAAATAAAAGATTTCATATAGGGTTGGTTAGGTTATAATTTGAAAATTAAAATTAATATTAGTATTATTAGGAAAGATAATTTTAGTGTATCTTTAATGTATTTCTAGGTTAGGTTTTTGCTAAGTCACAAGTTATTGGTACATATGACTTGCTACATTCTCTTAGGTTATAGTAAATATTTAATCACAAACYTAACCATGATCACTCCAATAAATTATTATTTCTCAAGATATATATATATATTACAATTATACAATTTTTAATTTCAAATGATTTATGTAAGAGGTCACAAGTTCAAATCAAGAGGGGGGTAGGGTATGTATACCTCCGTAGACTTTACCAGTGAAATCGTTGGGCGGAGGGGGGTCACGTGTCCCACAAACAAGGGGGTCTCATACACCAATTTGGTATGGCTTGGCGGTGACCTTAAAAATAGATTATTATTATTATTATAGTTTATTCTTTGATACATGAACATCTTGCTAATAATTGATAAAGTGATTGTACAAATGTGCAAAAAATGTACCATGAAAATGAAGGCACAAGGAGTAGAAGTAACAAGCATAGAAAAGTGTGAGGGACATGCAACACACTCTCGAAGATGAAGAGACATTGGTATGCAATGTTGATTTTTACATTTTGATTTATATATTTTAAGTGACAAAATATTTTGTCTGAAAATGTGTCCATTAATAATGATCCTAAGCCAAAATAATAGTAAAGAAAAGCTTATGTATTTGCAAAATACTTACCTCTTACGAATCTCCCCCTTGTTATTATTATGGCGACAAAAGAACCAAAACCCAATTCTCAAAAGCATAATCCATGTTGATTACACTGAATCCTTACATACAAACTTGTGTTAGCATCAACAAAATGTTATGGACATTGCAAGAGAATGTTGAACCCTTAATTCTCTGGTTGCAATAAAAAACATATAATAAGTGCAGAACAGTGGAGATCATTGTAACGTCTAATGCACAAACCAACATGAACATTGGAGAAAACCTTATGATGTTGTTAAATTTAATAGCGTGAAAATAGACATTCATACTAGTGTGAACTACAAAGAAAGGCATGTAATATTGCTAAATTCAAAAGCATGAAAATAAAGACTTCGGGTTAAATGTTTTGGAACTTTTCCCAAACATCAAAAGTATATCAATGAAGTTAAGTTGTTTGTGGTGAAAGATGAGGAATTGTAATTTTTTGTTGTATTTGATTATTAAGATGCATAATTATGATATTTCCATCATCAAATACCAACACTAGGCATAAGGCGTCAAAAGGTTGTCATGGTGGCGAGGTCGGGTTAGGAAAATGTGAAGATGAATTGTCATGTTAAGGTGGTTAAGGTCGTTGGATTCAGCCTAAGGGTCATGGCGAAGATGGATAAAGAAATGCACCAGGAAGGAGATCATGTTGATCTGAAAGTGATTGATGATTATAAAGAGGTTGCATGTGTAAGAGTGCACCACAAGAGAGAAGAGGTTTGTCTCAACTAAAGAGAAGCATAGAGAAATTTCAATCCAGAGGAACATCATTGATTTTGAAGAAGAGGAGATCAATGTTTGAGTGTTTGGATGCAAGAGAAGGGAGAGTGTGAAGGAATAAGGGCTTTTCTAAAAGTTGTAGATCCCATTGCTAAGGAGAGGTCTCTACGTAGAGAAGAGGCACATGTTAAGGACGTAGTCTAAACGTTCTACGTTTTTACCCTTTTCTGGACACATTTTTCTGACGATTTTGTCCCAAAATCCTGTCAAAGAAGGATAGTTAGAATTTCAAATTTCAGTGGTTGGGATTCTGTATTATGGGCATCCTAGGGTTTTTTAGAGCATTGAATCAATTTATGCATTCAAAAATTCGATTTAAGCAATGTAAAATTGTGATTTTGCCAATAATTGTGATGTCTAATTCTGGTGATAGTTGCCGGAAAAAAAGTAAAAATCGTAGAACGTTTAGATTACACCCATGTTAAGTGTTGGATATGCAAACTTAGGAAGCACAACCAAAACACAAAAGAGTTAAATAGACAAATAAACAAGAAATATCACATATCTTATACATGTAACTTATAATATGTTTTAATGAAAACAAGTAGACCAATTTGAACGGTTCCTTTTTTTTAGTTATATTGATGATAATTAAAATCTACTAAAACCAATTGATTTATGAAATGAGATTGCATTGCACAATTCATTACCATACCTCATTGCATAGACTATAAATTATTTTGGATTAAATTTTTATATTATTTTTTTTTTATATTTGATTTTGATGTTATGTTATATTAACATAATCATAAAATAAATTTAATAAACACTTATATAACATTTTGGAACAAATTGCAAATTAATTTTATAATTAATCTATTTAATTTTGAATTTTGTAACGTATTTCCTTAAACACCTCATTTTACAAATAACCTTATTTTTAAAATCTCGAAAATCACTCCACTGCAGAAAGTAAAGTGCACAGGTTACTGAAACTTGCCGCTAAATTTGGCAGAGTATGTTCTAAAAGGAGCGCTATTTCTTACCTCTAAATTTGTTGAATTACGAGTGTACGTGCCCAAAACAAATTTGGATGATTAAATCCCAATGCGATTTTTCTTAATTTATTTATCTATATCACCATCACGGCCTAACTTTTGGTATAAATTTGAATTATTATTAGATGTCAATGGGATTTATTTATTTATTTTTATTGATAACTTTCACCAGACATACAAATTTAATCTATAAAATTGGAGTTGTTGGGCTGATCATAGCAAGGAAGGAGCCATGAAGGTGCAGGGGAACAATAATGCTGTGCCTGTGATTCATATTTTGCCTCTTTCTCTTTGGTTCATCACTTTTACTTTTATGGATTATTTGTTTATTTGTGGGTCATATTCTTTTTCCTGTAAAGTTCACTGGTTTAATTTAGATGGAGATATGTATGGTTTGAATAATGACTTGAATTACACTTTTGGTAGTTCACTGGTTTGGTTTACTTTAGTGATAGAGATATGTATGGTTTTGCTAATGACTTAATTTCCACTTTTGGTAATTAATGGTTGATCTGTTTTTTTGGTTTGGTTTAATTGATAGAAAATTTAATAGTGTAATTTAATGGATAGAGATAGATATTGTTTCAAAAATAACTTCAATTCGACTTTTAGTATTTGATCATATTAAACATATTTTTATTAAAAATAGGTTTTGTTTTTTATTTATTTTAAAAATATTTTATTATATATATGATGTTAAGTTGTATTTTATATTTATTTAAAAAATATTTTATTATACATATGATGTAATGTAGTGTTATAAATATTTTGTATAGTTTTACTTTTTATATGAGAATATTATATGAAAATAATCCAAATCACAAACATTTGGTTAAAATGCATGTTGTAATTAGTTATAACTTTGAGGATTAATTGTTAAAGTTTTTGCTTTGATGTGAGAGAGGGTAACCTTTAAATCTCTTTTTCATATGTAATTATTAAAATATACAAATTTTAAAGACGTGATTTTATATGTGAAAAGTTATCATAAACATATAAATGGTATATATTTGTATTCATCTAATTAGCAATTCTTTGTTTAATATATAAATAATTTATTTATATAAAAATAATTTTTAGTTATAAATTTTTATGTTTTAACATTGATATTAGAGTACAATCGTGGATTAAGGGAAAGTTGAGTTCGTCTAAACAAGCAAATCATGTAACAGTTTGTACCATTAGTTGTCATTTGTATACCACCATACCAACCTCCATCAAGTCTTCCAACTAGCCATCATCATTTGTACGTCAATGTACCAATGAGAAACTATAAGTGGTCAAATTTTGTATGCCCTCATGAAAACATGATTGTGTATAACCATTAATCTCTTCATCGTGCAATGGTACGAATTCATACATATAATCTACGATTTCGTATGTTAGTGTCTAATTTCTACAAACTCTATACATATTCATTGCAAACAACAACCAATTAACAATATGTACAACAACCCTCCTTAATTAAGTTGTGCATCCACTAAATTTAGTGTGTACAAGAGAGTAATCTGAAGAGGAGCTAGATTTTGCAAGGAAAAAATGGTGACAGACAATGAAGTCCAAAAGGACATTCAAATTTTATCGAGATATAGTAAACTCTATAAAATAGTACTGCCTCAATGGTCAAAAAAGAGTGATAGGAAAAGTAATTAGGAAAAGAGAAGAAGGCAATGAACAATGGAACAAACAATTTGTATCACCTGACCTTAGAGAGAACAACTTTGAAAGATTTGAAGTCTAACTCAAGTATATCTTCCAAATAACTATGATATCTAAGATCAAATGTAACTAGATGTTTGTCATCCCTGTGGGATATATTAATCACTTGGAAAGTTGTTGTTATTCCACAATCTAAGGTTTCTTTCATATCATCCAAATCTTTGATGCAATATTTACAACCATTGCACCACATAACTTTGTGACACTTCACATGCATCATAGATATTAGAAGGTGTGGCCAACGTCATCAGGATAGGGAAAAACAATGAGAAAAAATCTAGAAAAAGGATAACAAGTGTCTTTCTATCTTTTGCACCAAATACTAAATCAATTTCCTTCTACGTGGAATTGAGATCATTGTCCGATGGTGCTTGTTGAATCAATTGAGACACCCCATTCCATGAGAAGTTATCATTAACTTCTTCACATCATTCTATCCATGTCTTTATGTAATCAAAGATTATTTACAATGTAAAGATGTATTGCATGTAAGTGTTCACCACCTAAAAGACATTATAATTAAATTTAAGTACCAATCATTACTATAATTCATTTAAGTACAAATATTTATACAAAGACTTAAGTCCCCACCTTTAACTTTTTTCTCAATCCTGTTTCCAAGCAAGACATCTCCCTTAAATTTGTTGGTGTACTTGTCATCTGATATGTGAAGCACATAAAAAGAATAAGATAAACATGTGACGACAACCATAAATAACTGGAATACAAAGTTGTTTAAAGATATACTTGACAAACTAGGTGGGTTCACAACTATGCCACTAAAATTTTGAACTCCACCAAAAATGATGAGTTCACCATGCACAAATCACTAAAGAAGTTAAGATAGAATGAAGTGCTTCAATAAAATAAAGATGGAATTACTAACTATGATGGGAAGGATAATAGAGGGCCTATCATTTTGGTTAAGAAAATGGAAGGAAACTTCACATCAAATCTATCAATGTACATGCAAGAAAAGATAACAATAACCTCACATTATTTATAAAGAGATGCTTGCAATTGGTTCTTATGGTGGTCTAAAAAAAAATAGTGGTTTCTCGATAAATTGAAAATGTTCATCAACTACTTTTTAAATAATAATCACAATGAAGAAGAAGAAGATTATTATATCAATTTTTCCCATCTATACTAAACATGGATAGTGTGTGAACACACTCATGAGTGGGAAATCCTTGCATCAAGAAATCATGAGCTCACAGATACACCAACTACTAAAAATGCACATCACGGGGTTGAAACATAGCATTTGCAATGAACTTAAACTATTGAATCCTCAAAATGTGGACGAAACCATAAAGCACAACAATGTTGATCGAAAGAAAAACCCTTGGTCAAAAAAGGGTAACTTTTGAACCCCCAAAAAAGATAACTAGTTTTAATCCACAAAACAAAATCAATAACAATAAATTTCACCACTCATAAAGGGACAAAAATAAGGAAAACAATTGTCACAATTGTTGTCATAAATGGTTTCTAGGACACCAATGTGCATAAATTTTACTACAGTATTTCAAAAGAATGAATGGGAAGAAAGTATAAATCCCAAAATTAGAAGATGAAATTACTACCAAGCACAAGTCAAAATCTAACAATGATAGAACCAACCTTGAAATATCATTAGCTACAATCACATGCAGTAGGGAATATTCAAGGGAAGGAGAATTCCTACTTTGAAAAGCTATATAGCCTAGTGTAAAATCTACTCCATTACACCTAATGAATGTAAATTAGAGTAAGGATCTAAGAAAAGAAGAAAGTAAACCTACAATTTTTATTGCATCCATGTCAATAAATCTGCAAATGACAACTTTGAAATTTAGAGTAGTCATAAATAATAGGGATGTAAAGGTGATGTAAAGACACTAGTAGATTATGGAAACACACATCATTGCATAGACATTGTTTTCACTAAGAAATTAAACTTTTTTTATATCCTATCAAGGATATCAAAGTGAATATTGCTAATGGATAACAAATTAAAGGAGTAGGAAGATGGCATAAAATTTATGTACAAATATAAAACTTGAAACTACAAATAGAGTTTTACATTGTGCCACTTGATGGAATATATATTGTATTAGACTTTGAATGGTTGATACACTTGGGTACTTATGCCATGAACCTCCAAGAGAAATCCATGGAAGTCGAATGGAACATAAAGAAATATCAGCTAGATGGATCATGAATTTTCTGTCATAAGGTAGGCTTGTCACAGTCAATGTCAAGAAAAAATCATATACATGTCAAAGAAAACATCATATTAGTGATCACCAAAACACTACATTAAAAGATAAATAAAAAAACTTCAAAACATTATAAACAAACAAACCTTGGAAACATTCAAATCAAATTCCAAAACCAAAATCCATAACCAAAATGACCCTCTCTAGCACATGACAAAAGGACCAGAGAGGACACTTTAGAAAGAAAATCATCCAAAGACTACTCTTTTCAAGAATGCTTTTATGACTAAGCATCTTGAAAGGAGAGCAATGTTGTGAATATAAAATAGCATACATAGATAGATATATGAACATAGAACTTAGGGTATGATGTATATCATATGTAATAATTAAAAGGAATGACTCGTAAAGACACAATTGTATGTGGTCACCATAGGCATATACATGTCATACACTCTAATTTATGTAATCATCAATTTATCTTTTAAAATACAAATATTTTATAATTCGTATAAGGATAATTATTGATTATAAATTTTTATGTTTAGAACAATAATTCCCCATGTCAAGAAACTCCTGGTAAATGTGGTGCTGGTGTATCTTGTTTATAAAGGAAAACCGTTTATTTCTCTTTCAAGTATGCAGTAGGTCTCGGGACAATTCTTTGTCTTATAGTTACTTTTGAAATGTGTAGTTGAAAAAGGAATTGGAACACTCCAAGTAATGGGTGACTCTAAATCACCAATAAACTGGGAAAATGACAAAAGTCATATTGAAATTTGATGTTGAATCCAATTATGAACAATGTCTTTGAGGTAAGAATGAATTTCTCACAGATTTCTTTCTCTCACATCTACACAAAATATAATGAGAACAATGTCTTTGAGGTAAGAATGAATTTCTCACAAATCTCTTTCTCTCACATCTACACAAAATATAATGAGAACAATGTCTTTGAGGTAAGAATGAATTTCTCACAAATCTCTTTCTCTCGCATCTACACAAAAAAATATAATGAGATAATAGACAAATTATATAAATATGCTTTATGTTTGTAGGAATGAGCTCTCATTGAATAGGAATTCAAGGAAGACTCCCCTCTCCCAAAATTTATTATTTTCCTTTATTGATACTTTGAGCAAGTTTTATTATTTTGTTATATGTTTCTAGTTATGTTTAAGGCCCTTTATAGGGCATAAATTGGTAGTAATTTTTATTTAAGTCTATTTGTTGAAGGCCCTATATATGGCATGAAGTGGTTGTACTTGTTTTGGTGATTTAAAACTCAAGTAAAGGTAGAAATGACCATTGATGACTGCAATATGTTAGTTTTTTATGTGTTTATTTCAAGTCCTTTTTACTAAAGGAAGTAGAAGCCCTTGGCTTTGATAGTGTCAACAAGACAAGTACATGTATATTCTAAATGAAATATTGAATACAGAGATTTTTCATGGAAAAAAATCCCTACAAATGAATAAAGAATAGTTACATATACTACTATATCTTTTTACATTAAATCATTAAACAATAACTATTTTTTATTTACTAGCTTCTAATTATCATGATGCATTGTGCAAACCTAACTCTGTCTAGGAGTGAGTGCAACTACTACCTTCCAATTGGAATATTTTGGCTAAGAGACCACATGTGGGGTATTTATGCCAAAGATACACATGACTTGCATTTCCCAACCACTATCACATGTACACGTGTATAACTAACATGAGCACAAGTGCAAGTGTGTCATTGGAGAGACATGACCTCGGTGGGGTCATTAACAACACCCCTCTTTCATTGACCCAACTAGTCATTGTTGACAATTCAATTAAATGTTTTTGAACTAGATTATAATTAATGTACATGTATATTAAAGCTAAGCATACTAATTGAGACCTCTTATGGACATGTTGAGTGGAAATGTGACACTTGCCTCAATTTTGAAGAAACTAGATGAGTAACCAATGATGATATGATATGAGAGATGATAAAATGTGTTGATAGAGTAGCACAATGTTAGGCACTAGATATCCACACCAAATTGATAATAGAGGGGGACTCTAAATTAATCATAGAAAAAGTGAGAAGACCATAATAAAATGGAACCCAAAGCCACTAATCTCAAATTAGAGACTAGGCATACCTCTCAAGGAGATATCCTAAATAATGTCAACTTTCTTTGAAACTAAGGTGTAGCACATTAAAAGAAGAGCAAAGGGATGAAAGGTAAATTGGAAAATGTGGAGTCCCTACTTGACCGGCGTAAAGAATGGGTATGGAAGGGGCACACTACTTATGGAAAATTCTAGATTCCAATATAAGTAAGGAACAATATCATAAAAGAAAAAACATAGGGGGGCGACAATGCTCATAATCGCAAGGACAAATAAGATAAAGACTAAATAGTTTTTTTTCCACAGAAAATTTCTCTTTTATATTCATAAAAATATAAGTAGTTTTCATACAATTGTCCTTTCTACATAGGACCTATAAACATGCCATTAAGATAGCATAAAACATAACTAAGCTTTACTCTCAAAATCAAGATACTCTTAGGATGCTTCCAGTACACAACATAAAATAGTACAAAAGTGCAAAGGTGAGAACTTTGCGACAACATTAAGACTAATAGATCCGAAAGATAAAAATGGACAGTGAGACAAAAACTAATCTTTGATACAATTTAGAATAACTTTAAGTAATGAATAGGACCCTCATTACCATCCTCCCATCGAGTAAAAGAAATGCTTCCTGACATATTTGCAAGGGCCAAATTTGATAATCTGTCTGCCTCTTTGTTCTCTTCACGGTATATATAAGCATATGAGATATTCCTGAAGAGTGGAAGAGTTTCTAAGATCATCTCCTTCCAGCTTTCTAGAGCTACTGCCTGTATAGTTCCCCTCTTGTTTAGCCATTCAACTACAATCTTTGAGTCCCCTAGCATTAGCAAATTTTAAATTGACAATTTGATGGCCAAGGTTAGAGAGGCCCACGCCCCCAATAGCTCAGCCCTCGTATTTGTCCCTTGACCACAGTTGAAAGTCCACAAATAAGAGGTGTTATTGTTGATCATAATCTTACCTCCAACCCCGCTTTTTTCACCCCGTTGTTGCGTTGCCCCATCAAACCATGCTATGGCTTTATCAACAGGAAGACTCACATTAATAAGACGAGGGAGATAGTCTTTTTTCTTGTTTCCATATAAGTTAACTGCACCAATAGTTTTGTATGCAACCTTTTGAATAGAGGGAGAGCCTTCCTCAAACATAGTATAATTTATTTCATTCCAGATGTACCAACTAAGAAAAGTAGCCAGCGTAGGGAAATATGGGTTCGTGTTATTCCAATTTTCATAGCACTCGTGCACTGTTTGTCCATACCATCCTCTTGGTAAATTTAGCTCATTTGTTACCCTATTCCATACAACATTGGTAAATGAACATTTTACAAACATATGCTTACTTGTCTCACTACTACGATTGCATAGGAAACACATGCCTGGACCCACCCATCCCCTTTTCTGAATATTTTTCCACAATAGAATCTTATTTTCTGCAACCAACCAAGTAAATAACTTAATTTTTAAGGGGCATTCCCATTTCTAGAAATTTCTCCTCCATCCGATCACCTTTGGTGACCAAAGCTTTGTTGCTACAACATTATACACATTCTTTACCGTTAGTTGACATGTGTTGTCTCCAACCTTTGAATAGAGGGAGAGCCCTCTCCCCAAACATAGTATAATTTTATTCTATCTCCATGTACCCAACTAAGAAAAAGTAGGCAGCCAGAGGGAAATATGGGGTCTTGTTATTCCAATTTTCTATAAGACTCGTGGTAATCGCTTGTCCATACCATCCTCTTGGTAAATTTAGCTCATTTGTTACCCTATTCCATACAACATTGGTAAATGAACATTTTACAAACATATGCTTACTTTTCTCACTACTACGATTGCATAGGAAACACATGCCTGGACCCACCCATCCCCTTTTCTGAATATTTTTCCACAATAGAATCTTATTTTCTGCAACCAACCAAGTAAATAACTTAATTTTTAAGGGGCATTCACATTTCCAGAAATTTCTCCTCCATATGATCACCTTTGTCGACCAAATCTTTGTTGCTATTGCATTATACACATTCTTTACCGTTAGTTTACCTGAGTTGTCTCCTCCCATCCATAGTAAGGCATCCGGGCGGTCCTGAAGATGTATTCCCGCGCTTATCAGTCTCTTTCTATACTTTTCCTATTTTGTGGCTATGTCTCCCTCAAGCTCCAGGTCTGTGTCGTTTAACTAGTTTGATCCGAGTGATCCTTGTACTTGTACACAACTCGCTTGATAAAGCAAGCACTTTTTTGTGGTCTAACCTCCAACTAACTCCATTTGAAAGCAAAGTGAGTCCTTTCCCTATCCTAATATAACATCTCCCACAACAATCAGGGACTTTCCAAGGTCTCCGATCCCATGCTAATTCATTGTAAAACAAGCTTAATGAATTTATTAACTTTTCCACATCCTAGATCCATAGAGTCAAATTCTTTGTCATGTTGATCTTAACTGACGTAATGGATAGCTGTCTATATAGGGAAAAAGATTTGTTTTGTCAATTCCCATTCCATATATCGTGCTCTTAGCTTCAAGACTCTCCAAGGTATTTGATGCTGTGGCCCTGATAGAGAATATATAGATTTTAGCCCCATCCCTCCATATAGGATTTGTCAAACCATTCCCACTCTGTATTAAATGATATACCATTTCTCTTGTGGCTGCATTCAAACAGTTGAGAATATCAATTGTCTAATCTTTGTGAGGACCGGCTAAATGGTGGATATGAGCTAATGCCAACCAATAAACTAGTAGAATTTCCAATACTGTCTTTACTAAAACATACTAGCCTCCCAAAGATAACAACCCATTACACCCTGCTGGTTGGATCTCCGTGGTTCAAAAAACTTTCTATGCTCTTCACCACTAATCCTCAACTCTATAGTTGTCTAGCTTTAGAAAATAGCCTAGATAATTGAACCCCCCCGAAAGATCTTTGTATTCATAACTGAAAAGAACTTTTAGCTCTTCTAGTATCCTTGTTGGATGCCCGTGATGGAGAAAGGGGTTGATTTTTGGGTGTTGATGAATTTCCAATCTGATGCCCGGCTGAAATTATCATAATTTTAATTTTATTTTGATCCATCTGTGATAGCTTTTATGCTTGTCATGATGATCACTGGGCCCACAAATAACACATGTGTAGTCTTTTATTAGTCTAGGAAACTTTGATCCCATAGAACCCCTGGACTCTTCTTAATAATGCTTCTAGACCCTCCATCACGAATAATAAGAAGGGCGCATAAGGGACAACCTTAACCTCATTTGTTCGAAGAAGGATGTCAGCCTCCATTGATCACCCTATAATAGAAAATACAAATTAGTTATACTGCATTTCATTACCTAGTTTGTAGTAGAAGCCAACCTAAATCAGAGATCACTGGAGGAGAATAAGCCCTGTAAAGTCCTGTAATTACTACAGCTATATGCCTTCTTGAGATCCAACTTTAGTATAATAGCTTGTAATTTTTTTGTCTTTATGTTATGCAAACACTCCTATGTCGTACCTATGGCGTCTAAGATCTGCCTTCCCTTGAGGAATCCTAGTTGTTCTTCTGACAAAGCTCGAGAGAGGATTGGACGTATTCTCTTTGCTATTAATTTTGATATTATCTCTTGTAGTATAGATTATGTATGCACTAGAAAATCCCAGAACGCCCTAGGGTCAGTTAACTCTTTGCATCGCAATAAAAGTGGAATGTGTATATTTTTATAACTCTCACCTCTTTAATCTTGACTCTCCACCACCTCTAGCAACCTCACTAACTAACCTGAAACAATCAGCAAGAAAAATTCAAATAAATGTACCATCCAGCCCCATGACTTTATCCTTTGTGAATCCTTCTTTAACCTCTAGAATTTCCCTCCTTTGTACATGGATTTCAAGAGTTGCGCATCCTCCTCCTTAACCATATCCCTGGGAACAACCTTGCGGTCTCTACCTGATCACCAATTAGATTTGATTCAGATGCTTGATAGTAGGATTTATAATGGTTGATAGCGACATTGTTTATGTCCTCCAAATGTGAATGGGCCTTACCCGATTCATCATCAATCTCCCATATGTGCTTTTTATTCCTCCGAAAGATGGTGAACCGATGGAAGAACTTAGTGTTTTTATCTCCACTAGTGATCCATATTGCTCTATTTTTCTGTCTCCATCGCTCCACCTCCTCGAGAAGCTTCTTTTTACGATCATCCTCCAAAGTTCTCACTTTATACTCATAGTCCTCGACATCCTCAGAGACTCCTTGTGCCTCACAGCAAGAGAGATCATCCAATACTTCAATCTTTTCCATCTCCCAAGCTAATTACTATTCCTGGGTTTTTCTATTTGGGGAATCAGCATCTCTTTTGCCTGAGCCTCTCTGTGCATGTTAGTTTCCTTACCAATCTTCTTTGCGCTCCCTCTTGTTGATTCAAAGTTGTGTCCTTCCATACCTCACTCACCAACGAGTTGAATGTTGCTTCTCGTAACCAAGCAGGATTTAGTTTTAAAAGGATATGCGACCTTTGATCTGTCTTCTCCCAACTGGAGAAAAAATGGCGCATGGTAAGATATATAGAGATACTCGACCCATGCTTGAAATCTACAGGAGTTTGATAGTAATGTCAGCCACATAGAACCTATATAACTTTGATATACCTTTCGATCCTCATTCCTCATTGCTCTCCAAGTCGGCACCCAATTCCTCAACCGGGGATACATCCAGCACCAACTTGTTTTTGAAAATAACTTTAAAAAAGCTCCACAAAGAATCTAATTGGATGTCTCTACCCCCCCTCTAAGTTTGTTGTTAAATACTATAAACTCTCTATAATTTGTTACCAACCTAAAATACCAACTATATATCAACTTTTCCCAAAAAATTTTAATGATCTTGGCAGGTCCATAAATATCTGTGAGATACACCTTCCTTTCATGCTAAACTTGAACTCCGATAAAAATCCTTCCATAACTTCTAGGGACTTCATACTCTAAATCAAATAAGTAGGATCCTAAGAAAACAAGGGAGCCCACCAAGAATTTTAATAGAACTTATATGCATTGATCATCCAAATGTGCCCTAGAGGAAAATATAAAATTTCTAGCCTTATTCACCTACTAAGTTTCTTGCAGTAATACAACAACAGGATGAGTTTTCTCTAGAAGTCTTCTCATGGAGGCTAATTTTAGGGGCCCTCCCACCCCTCTAAGATTAAGTGAGATAGAAGAATCCTCAAGGATTTGTGGCCCATGCTTAGCTTCTATGCCTCTAAGTGCCCCCTTTGGTCTAGAAATGATCAGAAAAAACAAAAGAAGAACCTAATCAACCCTACTTGTGCACTCAAGTTTCCTTTTATGGAGAAAGCTCCAAGCCTAGGCCTCGCGACCAAGCTGGGTCCTTCCCAGGATCAATCCTTACCCCCATGGTCGTAGTCGAGGCTCCCATTGAACTGGTACTAGTTACTAAATCCTTCCCATGGTAAGTCGGAATGGGAATAGGACCAAAGTTTCCAGTGATAAAGGGAACTAAGGACGAAAGCAAGTTCTCCAAGGAATGATTACTAAGGACAAAAGCAAGTTATAGAGAAAATAGATATGAAGATGAATAGTTTCTACATTTTAGGACCCACTCTTACCATGGGAGGATTTTGAAAGCAACCAATTGTCAAACCTAAACTTTGCCTCCCATGACACAAATAAGTGTGTTTCTAGAGGTTCAATATCTGCCCTATTCACCCCAAAAAAAAAAAAAAAAACACAATTTATATGATGAAAAAACCAATTTATATAATGAAAACAAGCACAACAAATGTGTTTAGAGTGTTTAATCTTCACAAAAAACCAATTTATATAATGAAAATAAAAAAATACACAAATAATTTTACAACAAATATTTTAATATTAAAATAATGATTATCCTATACAACTCAATAAACATTTATATTACTTTGTATATAATTAATGAAAAAATAAAACATATAATGATACTAAAATGCACATGCAAATTGATAAACACTTTCCTTTGTGTTGATCAATTTTAAAATTGTTATTAGTTATCCATATAGAAGTTCTTTACAAATAAGATTCAAACCACTTGACTTTAAAGAAAACAATTTGTTATTTTTAAACGTTGCAAAGTCCATACCTTGTCATTTTGGAACTATTTTACTCTTAACATGATTTTTAAAATAAAATATGCCGATGCCTTTTAAATTCCTCGCATATGCTTTTTAAAATCTCTCTATATTTTATTATTATTGGATTAATGATTTTTACATTTTATATTACATAAATAATATTATATTAAAAATTAGGAAAAAAAACTCAAAAGCATTATTATAGTTACGGTGACAACATAGCTCAATATAAATACACTTTCAAAATACTTTTTAAAGTTATGGTTTATTGGAAGTTATCGTTTATTAGTAGGTCAATGGGGATCTATGAGATTCAATTTTTGACATATTTCTACTTTGCTTTTTCTAAAATCCTCAAAATGACATTTTCAAAGAAATTTTAATTTAAAATATATTAAATGGGAGTTTAAGTATTATTAAATAATAAAATAAAATAAAATATATATTTACATTTTCAAAAACTTTATAAAAAGTATGGATATATATGGATTTTTTTTTNCAAAATGACATTTTCAAAGAAATTTTAATTTAAAATATATTAAATGGGAGTTTAAGTATTATTAAATAATAAAATAAAATAAAATATATATTTACATTTTCAAAAACTTTATAAAAAGTATGGATATATATGGATTTTTTTTTGGGATTTCATTTTTTCTAGAAATATATAAATGAAAGATCAACTTAATCGACAATCATTTTAGTTGTTGGTAATATAGTGGGATTAAGTTGAATTACAACTAGAAACCTCATAACAAGTTCTATTTTGAAACAATATGTTAAAACCAATTGAGCTAGTTTAGTGGGATATATATATATATATATATATATATATTTAGAAGGGGTTAGCTTAACCAATTGTCTCTAATGTTGTTAGGCATTTGGTCATTTTTTGTGTCGATAGGTTTCAGTTCGAATCCCATTCGGTGAGCTGCACTAGTCTACATTGATGGATTTACTAAGGATGCCATCCACGAATTGGGGAACCATGGAGAAACCCAAGGGACGGTTCCCCAATATAAGATGATGATGATGACTAACAATCCACATAGACCAAGTTTGGTCTATTGGACCTTAAGAAAGGTAAGGAATTACTTGGTTTGCTTTAAAATTTTATTTTTGTGCTCAAAAAGCTTTAAGAGAAGCATTGCTAAATCACTATAGTTTTCGATGAGTTAAAAGGACCACAGGAGGTCAATATTGTGACAAATATTTTGAAATTGTGATCTAATGTGGGTGTTTTGCAAGACATTCTAAGAGAGTGATTTTCATCTTCAACCCTCTTAGTGTCAAAAATATGACAAATTATTTCAACCCAAGACATTTAAAACTCTTTTTCATATGTAATTATTAAAATACAAAATTTATAAATACATGATTGTATGTGAAAGGTTACCATAAACATATAAATGTTATATATTTTTATTCATGTAATTAGCAATTCATCATTTAACATATAAATAATTTATTAATATAAAATATATTTTTTATTTATAAAGTTTTATGTTTTAACATTGATATTAGAGTATAATAGTGGACTAAGGGAAAGTTGGGTTCGTCTAAACAAGCAAATCATACAACAGTTTGTATCACTAGTTTTTATTTGTATACCACCATATCAACCTCTAGCAAGTCTCCCAACAAGCCACGTCATTTGTATGTCAATGTACCAATGGAAAACCGTTAGTGGCCAAATTTTGTATGCCCTCATGAAAATACGATCATGTATAACCGTCATTCTCTTCGTCATGCAATGGTATGAATTCAATCGTATAATCTATTATTTTGTATGTCAGTGTCTAATTTCTACAAATTCGATACATATTCATCGCAAACGACAACCAATTAACAATATGTACAACAACCCTCCTTAATTAAGTTGTGCATCCACTAAATTTAGTGTGTACAATAGAGTAATCTGAAGAGGATCTAGATTTTGCAAGGAAAAAATGGTGACCATCAATAAAGTCCAAAAGGACATTCAAACTTTATCAAGATGTAGTAAAGTCCATAAAATATTGCCTCAATGGTATTAAAAAGGAGCAAAAAGAGGAAAAGTTAATTAGGCAAAGAGAAGAAGACAATGGACAATGGAACAAACGATATGTATCACATGACCTTAAAGAGATCAACTTTGGAGGATTTGAAGTCTAACTCAAGTGTATCTTCCAAATAGCCATAATACCTAAGATCAAATGTGACTAGATGTTTGTCGTCCCCATGGGATATATTAGTCACTTAGAAAGTTGCAATTATTCCACAATCTAAGGTTTCCTTCATATCATCCAAATCTTTGATGCAATATTTACAACCATCACACCACATAGATTTGTGATGCTTTGCTTGCATCATAGATGTTAGAAGGCGTGGTCAAGTCATCATGATAGGGAAAATAAATGAGAAAAAATCTAGAAAAAGGATAACACGTTCCTTTCTATCTTTTGCACCAAACAGTAAATAATTTTTCTTCTACGTAGGATTAGGATCTTTCTCCAATAACACTTGTTGAATCAATTGAGACACCTCATTTTATGACAAGTTACCATTAACTTCTTCACATTGTTCTATCCATGCCTTTATGTAATCAAGATTATTTACAATGTGAAGACGTATTAAATCCCATTGTTCACCACCTAAAAATCATTATAATTAAATTTAAGTACCATTCATTACTATAATTCATTTAAGTACGAAAAAATATACAAAGACTTAAGAGCCCACCTTTCACTTTTTTCTCAATCTTTTTTCCAAGCAAGACCTCTCCCTCAAATTTGTTGGTGTACTTGTCATATGATATGCAAGGAACATAAAAAGAAGATGACAAACATGTGGAAACAACCATAAATAACTGGAATAAAGAGTTATTTAAATATATACTTGACAAACTAGATGGGTTCATAACTATGCCACTAAAGTTTTGAAGTCCACCATAAATGATGAGCTCATCATGCACAAATCAGTCGAGAAGTCAAGATAGAGGAGAGTGCTTCAATAAAATAAAGATGGAATTACTTACAATGATAGGAAGGATAATTGATGTAGGAGCATTAACCCCCCCAAGATCATTATCAAAATCCAAGCCTCTAAAAGGCGAAATATGTGAAGTACCAAATGTAATATAATATGCAGAAACAAGAATATTCAA
Organism: Picea sitchensis; assembly: GCA_010110895.2. NCBI lineage: Eukaryota > Viridiplantae > Streptophyta > Pinopsida > Pinales > Pinaceae > Picea > Picea sitchensis. The sequence goes on from SNQJ01S0010443.1 coordinate 62,164, forward strand.
CATATATCAATAGAACAACAAAATATTGAGAAGAGCAACACCAAAAATAATAACTTTATTCAAAGAAAGTAATGTTCACTTGCCTCTTCGAGGGGGAAACCTCCAGCAGAGCAGAGCTCTATTACAATAATTCTCAAGACCAAGACTTCTCATGCCTCCTATTCTTATTTATACTAAATCTATCTTCTAAAGAACATTCTAGAGGAAGATCTTTATAGAAGTGAAAGCTTCTATTAGGTATTATTACATTGACTTATTCACATTTATTAAATAGACCTTATTAACTAATGTCAACCTTTATTACATGGAAAATATATTATTCTACCTATGTGAGGGGTTAGGGAGGTTAGGTCCCTAACATGCCCTCTCCCTTGAAGAACAACCTTGTCCTCAAGGCTTGATATGAGGAAATTGTTGTAGAATGGTGGTCGGCTCCCAAGTGGCATCTTCTGGAGTTGTATCTTTCCATTGAACTAACACTTCCTTGATGGTGCACTGACGAAGGCAATGCTCTCGCTGGTCCAGGATGGCTTGTGGCTGCAACCAAATGGAACTTTCTTCATCCAGCTCAAGGAGTTTGGTTTTAGTTTGGAACTTTGTTCCAATCACTTTCTTTAAGCATGAGACATGGAAAACATGATGGATATTAGAATGACTGGGAAAAGCTAACTGGTAGGCCACATGCCCCACTCGCTTGAGAATGGTTTAAGGACCATAAATTTGGGAGAAAGTTTCTAAAAATGTTAATATTTGAGTGAAGTATTCTTATAAGGTTGCAGATGAAGAAACACATGGCCCCCTTCAAAAAATTGATGATCAGAACGACCTTGATTTGCTTGTTGCTTCATGCGATTCTAATCCATGACCAAAATTTCATTGAGGGAATGGAGAATGGCCTATTGGACTGTAATATTTTTGTCAACCTCCTGAACCTTCGAGACACCTGACATGTATGATAGAATCGATGGTGGATTTTTTCCATAGACTTCTTCAAAAGGAGTCATGCGAGTAGTTGTATGGTAAGAGGTTTTGTACCACCATTCAACTAGGTGTAATCATTGAGCCCATTGATGTTGTCGATTAGATGCAAAACACCACAAATATATTTCCAAACACTTGTTCACAACTTCAGTTTGGCCATCAGTCTGGGGATGATAGGCGGTGATAAGATGCAATTGGGTTCCCTGGAGCCTAAACAATTCTTGCCAAAAATTATTGGTGAAAGTTGGATCTTTGTCAAAGATAATAAAATGAGGCATGCCATAAAGTTTAAAGATATTATCCATGTAAATTTGAGCCACTATGGATGCAATAAATGGGCGTTGAAGAGCACAAAAATGAGCATATTTGGAAAGATGGTTGACAACCACCATGATGATTAACTTATTGCGCGATTTACGTAAGCCAACAATGAAATCCATAGAAATATCCCTCCAAATAGTAGGGGGAATTGAAAGTGGTTGTAGTGTTCCTAGGGATTTGAATGTTTCTCCCTTGTTGCATTGACAAACATCAAATTCAGCCATAAATGTACAGACATCCTGTTTCATACCATCCCAGGAAAAAGAACGTTTGACCCTTTCATAGTTTTTGGTAAACCTTGAATGCACAGGTGTGGGTGAAGCATGAAGCTCCGTGAGCACTGTGGATTTAAGTTGCGATTGTTTTATTAAATACAAAGGACCTTTGTAGCGAAGCTCTTCATTGTGCCAAGAGTACCCTGGAGGATCTGGAGAATGGTGTTGCAATTGTTGGAATAGGCGAGAGAGTTTGGGGTCTTTCATCCATTCCTGGAAAAAAACTTGGAGTCAATCTAGTACAATGAAAGAGAGGCAAAAGAGGGAACCTTCTTATTCATAGTTTCTGGAAAGAGCATCAACCACGTTTTCTTTTCCCTTCTTGTAAATGATCTCATAACCATATCCAAATAGCTCGGCCACCCATTTTTGTTTCTTTGGGGATGAAATTCGTTGTTCCAGAAAATGCTTGAGGATCTGATGATCAATTTTAATTTGGAAGTGTTTCCCTAGGAGATAAGGACACCAGAGATCCATGACATGCATAATAGCCAACATTTCCTTTTCATAGATTGATTGGATCAAATGTCTCTCTAAAAATTGTTTACTACTGAAGGCCAAAGGCCTACCATCTTGCATGAGGATTACCCCAATTCCTTTCCCTGAAGCATCACATTCCAAGACAAAAGTCTTTGTGAAGTCAAGAAGGGCCAAGATTGGAATTGTGCACATAACCTCTTTCAAGGTGTGGAAGGAGTGATCAGTGGTTGGAGTTCAAGTGAATGCATTCTTTTTAAGGAGAGAAGTGAGAGGTGCGGAAATTTGGCCATTATTCTAAACAAACCTACTATAATACCCTATTAAACCCCAAAAACCACACAAGCTCTTAAGAGTTTTAGGGAGAGGCCAATCCTTGGTATATTCAATTTTATTAGGTTCCACCCGCACGCCATCCTTGCCAACAATATGACTCAGGTACTCCACTTCAAAGGCTCCAAAGGCACATTTAGACCATTTGAGGAAAATTTTGTGTTGAGAGAGTAGATGGAGAACTTGATCCACATGGGCGAGATGGGCTTCCCAAGTTTTTCTATTGATGAGAATATCGTCAAAGAAAACTAAGACAAAATGAAGGAGGAATGGACGAAAGACATGATTCATGAGACTTTAGAAAGTGGAGGGAGCATTACACAAAACAAAGGGCATGCCCAAGAACTCATAGTGACCCTCATGAGTTCTAAAGGAAGTCTTGGGAATGTCTTCCTCTTTCATATGTATCTAGTGGTAGACAGAACAAAGATCAAGTTTAGTAAAGTATTGAGCACTGCTCAAATCATCCAATGGGTCATCAATGGAAGGAATGGGAATTTTTTCTTTGACGGTGAGTTTGGTAAGGGTGCTAAAGTCTTGGCACATGTGACAAGTTCCTTCTTTCTTGAGTACCATAACCATAGGAGAGGAACAATGGTTGGTACTAGGATGGATAACACCGGATTCAAGCAATTCTTGAACAATTTTCTCAATTTGATTTTTCTAAGCAAAGGGGTGACAATAAGGGAAAACATTGGGAGGAAGGCTACCCGATACTAGAGGAATGGAATGATCACGAACACCACGGGAAGGGGGAAGTCCACGGGGAGTGGAAAAAATGACTTAGTGTTTGGAGAGGATAGATTGTAGGTCAGGATGAATAAAGGATGTCTCAACTGCTTGAATGGAATGGAGTTGGAAAATAATTCCTGAATGTTCTTTTTTGAGGATATTTTCTATTCGATGGGAACTAATGATATCAAAGGAGCTTGTTGTGATGCCTTAGAANTGATTGAAAATTTGTCGCATAGATCCACAGTGTATTCAGGTGGCTATGCTATATTGTGACGGCATGGATCCACAATGTATGATCGGTGGCCATGACTTTTTTTTATGATGTCATCCGTCTATGATCTGAGTATGGGAATGCCTACCTCAGAAATTGATATACATAATATTCTGCTGGTTCTTGGATGTTTGCAGGTATCCGATTAGATGTTCTCTTGGTTCTGGACACACACATGTAGCTTACAAAGTCTATCGACTGTCACTGATTCCACTCTCAGACTTTGGGGGGCATTCTGTTATCCACAATTTTGGTCATCCTGATGATAGTATGATGATGTTATGATGATGGAAAATCAAGCACTTCACTAAGAATACTTTCCTGAGAAAATTTGCACTCGTCTATTTCCAGAAATCATGTTTTTAAAGAAGTTCGCAGGCTACCTATATACTTCCCTGCGAGAATGCATGATTCTCGTAGGCTGCATTAAGATGGAGTGCGAGGGGTTCGCACTGTACCTAACTTCTAGGGTGCGAACATCTTCTTAAAGAGGAAAAAGATGAAGTTCTCGAGCCTTCTAGAAGGGAATCTTCGAGAAGAATGAGTTGTCTAACGAATGGTTATCTAAGTGTTGGCATTCCAGATATCTTGGGATCATTCCTATCCAAGTAACTAATCTATATTCTCCTATATATTGAGGAGATTGCTCATTGAAAAGGTTAAGAGGAAGCAAGCTAGTAAGAGATTGATTGGAGAATTAGTGCAAGACTGTATGGAGGACTGATGCTACAGCAACTAGAGACAACAACAAGGTCATCAAAAGTGGTTGATTTTCTTCATGCATGAGCAAGTGGGTGTGTCAAAACTAGGAGCCATCGAAAGGAGACCTACGACATCAAGGTTCAGGTTGTAATTTTTACTTTCAATTAAATCAATACAGTAATATGTCCCTTTTCCATAAAGATGATGTCACTTTATTTCATAATTCCTTGATCATATGTATAGACTAGCTGTTGAATATATTAATCTGCCTTTACTTCGATTGGTTTGTACTGTTGTGATCTGAACGGTGCAAGAGAATTGGAGCAAAGCTTGGAACAAAAGAGACCTAAGGAAAGTGTTCATAAGGTATGTCCAGAATCCTTATCTCTTAGTTCATTCAATAGGCTAGATCTAGGGAAAGTGTATTATTATGTCATGTTTTGTTCTAGATCCAGGTGGATCTAGGGAGATCGGTTTGTGTCCGCACTTACGGATTTATCCTGAAACAGTAGTATGATGTAAATCTTTAGCATAATAAGTGACAATCAGATTTTCTACATGCATAGAATCTGCAGGGATCTTATTTTTTAGTGTAAGAAATCTTTGGTTAAAATATTTAACTTTTTCTTTAAGATTCATCTTCATACTAGATAACTCCATGACTAAGACTTTCGGAGATTTTTCGTCTCCGAATTTTCTTAGGAAAAAGGTTTCAAATCTATCCCAGGAAATAATAGTTTGGGTTTGTTGCACGAAGTACCATGTGGAGGTGCTTCCTTCAAAGGTATAACGAAAAATCCTACATATGACATCTTCATGTTCTACATTTCTCAGCCTAATAGCCAAGATAAGTTATTTTATATGATCCTCAGCTAAATTTTTAGAATCGGGATCAAACTTAGGTAACCATTTTTCAGGATGCTTAGGTAAAGGATGTTGAGGTCTTGGTATAGAAACAACATCTTGGTCAAGCCAAGGCTTAGCAGTATTATTTTGATTAGCCATATGGTTTGAATTTTGTGAGTTATTAGAAGTTTGGGATTGTTTAGAGGATAAACTATCTTCATCAAAGGATTCTCCTCCTGAAGGAGGTGGAGAAGGGTCAGGTGACCAAGGAGGAAGAACAAATCCCCTAGCCCCTAAAATAATCATTCTAGATGGGTTAATCAAGATGTCATGGAACGCTTAATTTGGTGTACTAGTAACAAGAATATTTTCATGCTAACCAGAAAAGTTAAGAGGGTGATGCAATTGGTCACCCAGCTGCCTGAGTCTGGCCAAGGTATCATGGGTTCTTATTACTGATTGACAATATTTTTGTATAATATCCTATACATCAAGCCCCTGAGGAATAGGTGTCATAGGTTCAACAAGAATAGATTGAGAATGTGGTTCGAGTGGAATAACAGGTTGGGTTTCAAAAATAGTGGTTGTATTGGGTACAATAGTGGAGTTGAAGTGACTACGAGTTATAATTGGAGAGTGATTGTTAGGAGGTTTCTTTTGACCCCCTTGTGCCACTAATAACTTGCATGCCCTCCTTCTAGTGCCATTTGTTGATGGGAATATGTGGATTCTCATCAAATCAAAGGGAGAGTTTGGTCTGAGGTTGTCAAGTTAACCTAATATGTTTGAAATGACTAACAATGACGGGATTTACAACTCCATTAGCTGATAAAGGGATCTAATCTAAACTAAAAAAAATAAGATACTAATTATTTATTAATAGAGCTATACTATATGCATTCCCTACCTCAAAATTCCTATCCACAAAATATACAAATAAACAAGTGCAATATTTACAAGAAACCTTGGAAACTGACGCTCTACAAAAGAACCAAATCTTACACAAAATATAAGTAGATCTATAACATATTACCAATGTAATTTTAACCTTAAAACTAAAAGAGAAAAAGAGTGAATTTAAATGATAATGTTTTAGCTCAAATAAGCAAAGTATTTAAACTTAATGTTAATCTACATTCACAAAATAAAATATAAACCAAAACAAAAAAAAGAAAGAAAAATCACTAACCTAGTAACCAACCAATATGTAACTTTGGGTTGTGCATTTCTATGTAAATAAGCTCCAGCAACCTGTCTGTCAAGAGAAATCTATGGCAGAAGGTTGTGAAATTCTAAGATCATAAAATCATCTGAAGAAAGTCACTTCAACTGACAATTTAAATCTCATTTATAATGCAAAAAGAACAATTTCAAATCATGATCCTTTGTGAAGATATGATAGACTAATTGACAATAAGAAAAGAATTTCAATTGAACAATTATATATTTACAAATTCGAATCACATGAATAAACACAATATAATTCAATATGTGTATCAAAATGATATAATCACAAGAACCAAGATAATTTGATATAATGGACTATTAAAGGTTGAGAAAATTAATACATAAGTGATGGCAATTAACAATGTATTGACAAAACAAACTAAAGCTAATTTTAAATCAATCCATGATCAATTACTCGAAGAATATGAACCATAATTAAATATATTATAATGAAAACAAAACCCTTTGACTTATAGAACAAAAGCCTTAAGTAAGGTATAATTCCATATTCTTCAAAAAATAATCAGTGGTCCATTTCCCCGAATTTTCAACATGTCTGGTTTCAAAATGACATAAGTATTTAAACACAATAGTGATCAACTCTCATATCCACATGATAGAGGTAGATCTTTTTAAAAATAGAGTAGTTGAAAAATCAAATCCTAATCTAAGTTATAATAACAATATTTATAACAACTTATACAAAATTTCTTATAAAAATAAAAAATAAATCGCCAATTGTTTGGAGATAGATTCTATTACTAATAAAAAAAGTAAACCAGAAAATCCATGATCTTCACGGGCTAAGCAGCGCATATAACATCCATCAGTTTGTTTCGAGATCTGAAAATAAAAATTATATAAAATTAGAAATATCATTAACTAAATTAAGACTCACTACATAATCTTTGATTATGTAGTTAGTCTAAAAACAATAAGAACAAATCATGCTAAATAAAACAAACTCAAAAGAAATGTAACCAAAAAAATGTGTTACCCAATTTAAGCATTCAAGAATGAAGAAGCGTGCATTTTTGATCCAATAATAAGATTGACATTTGTTGATTTTTTTATGATAATATCTCCAGAATATCTGGGATTTTACCTTGCTCGAGACATGCATTGTTGTGCTTTAATCTTTAATTTCATGTTATCCCTTTCAAGTTTTCTATTTTGTCTCTGTGTTTGGTTCAAACACATCTAGATACATGGAACAACTGAATGATATCTCTCAGCCTAGAAATGACAGCCACCATAACTTCCAAGATCTAAATTTCTTTTACAAAGTTGGTGATCGTTGTCTGGGGATTTTTCTTTAACGGAATTGTCTATGATAATAATGCTCTATTTCAAGTATCTTATGGCCAAGGTAAGACACTACAAATGTATATTTTTCTTGTCTAAAACCAACAATCTAAACATCTACCCAACTTTCCCTTTTTGTATATGTGCAGATAGTTGATGGATGAGGGTCTTGTTTTGATGAATTTGTCCTTTAAACTAAGGCCAAATACCTAAGAACTGGTCGGAAACTATGATAAATGGTGAAGGGTTTTACACAAAATTGTACTGAACCTTTACCTCAACTGCCACATAATTTCTAAGAAATTTCTCTTTATAAAATGGAAACTATCTGTCAAATAGTTTATTTTTTGAAGAAACTGCCCACCTGGACAGTAAATGAGCCCATTTTGGAAATGGGTTTCTGACGGTTTTGCCAAATTATTTATTGTTTGGTCAGAAACCATACTGAAAAAAATGTCTCCATTATACCATTATGGGTTTGAACTCTGTGGTTGTTTGGCTCTACTTTTACTATAGGAGCCATCATTTTTTCGAAAGGATTAACAATAAGGGAGAACCAAATCACAGAGAAGTAAGTTTTAAGAAGGTGGAATCAGTGAATACACAGCAAGGTATACACATAAGCATCAGAGAAGGTCAATGATCCAGGTGGATATTGGTGGCCACCCACCTATTCCAACTGGCTCCTTATGTCCATTTTTGTCCAACACGTCCTTTTGTATTTCTTTATAATTGTGATTTCTACACTTTTGGGGCTGTTTGAAGCCCCACACATTCTCCAGGTGGATATGGGTGGCCTCTTTCCTAATCCAACTGGCCTATTTTGTATGTTTTCATGTCAACACATCTTGTTGTACTTTCAGGGTTGTTTTGGGGCCCTAAGCGTTGTTTTTTTGTCTCGCCATATTTATATTATGGACAAAGTCGCATTATGATAGTGAAATGTGTATTTCTTTGAAAGACCTTTCCAACGGGATATCACACACCTAAAATGGAGGTCGTATGCAAAAGTTACAACCCTAGAAAGTTGAGGTACCAAATTACACCAACTTACCCATAGGGCCCACATGAATTTTGGCGTTTCACCTTCTAGGGTTAGGTTTTTGGATGTCTAGGGTTTTGGAATTCATGAGTAATATGAAAAGGGCCTCTGGAGCCTCATTTTAATCCATTCTGCTCAGACGAATGTGCGTAGCAGCCACATCTCTTCTCAAAGATAGCTACCACCATTCAAGCAAGTTTCAGTTCTGCAGTTTTACAGTTTCATCCTATTTCATTATTTAATAGAAGAAATTGTTCACTGGATATTTGTGTTATTCTTCCTATCTCTATGTTTATTGTATTCATTATGTTAATAATTTCGTTCACTCCTAAATCTGGATCAGTGGTATCAAAGTTGTCTACTCTTAATTTATTTTTCTTCGTGCATGTCCCCAACAAGGTCTGGCTACAAGAAGTTGGGACTCAAACTAATTGAGCCATTACCAGATCGGTCGTGTCAAGCCCAACAACAACCCATGGGAGACAAAAATAAATATGATGGAGCAGGATATCCTATTAAAATATTGCTTGAGGAATCCCTCGCATGACAAAGGAACGAAATGATGGACAACTTTGTGCAGATCCTTCGACGGTTTCCCACGAGAGAAGCATCTTCATCAAGCGGCAATGAAACCCCCTTCAAGGTGCAGGTAAATTTTGATATTTTGTTATTTGAAGGACTGATAGATGCGAATGTTGTATATAAATGGTTGAATCTACTCGAAGGATATTTTTCAGTCCACAATTTTTTCGATAGGGAAAATATCACTTTTTCACTCCTCAAGGTCATTCCCCATGTTAAATACTGGTGGGATACTTACTCTGAGAAAAGGGTCATGGAGGAATCTGCAATTTTTGTGGTGGCCCCTACATGGGATTCCTTCCGAGATGCCATTAAAGAACATTACTATCCTGTTGAAGCTACGAGGACGAGTACACCAGATGGACCACCCTACGTCAAGAAAGGGACCAGACAATACAAGACTTCACCAATATTTTTCATACCCTACACACCAAATTGGGTATCAAAGATTTTGAGCGTCATCTAGTCCTCAAATACTGTGATTTTTTGCATAGATACATTCAAATAGAAATGGAGTTCCTGGACATCGCCTCATTGGGCACAGATTATAGATATGTTGTCAAGATCGAGCAGAAATTTAAGTGGAAACGACGATAGTTTGGATCTGCAAACCCCTCACAACTGAAGCAGGGAAAAGGTAACCCCAACCCACACAGAAAGGGACCAAGTCAATATGGCCGCCCTCAAGAAAATATGTCCAAGCCACAACACAATAAGGGCAACGAGAAGACGAAGAAGGACACGAGAAAATGGTGTGAGTACCATAAAATTCCTTGGCACAACACCGACGAATGTCGCTCCAAGAAGTCCCTCATGGTCGAGCTAAAGGATTCTGAGTCAAAGGTTTATTCTGATTCTGAGTCAAATCCTGAAGGAAGGAAGCGGATTATCGATGTTGAACCCATTGCGAAGGTTTCTACCACCAAAGTCTGGCCAAGCGAACCAAAAGAACCAGAGGAAGGGGAACACCTCTTTCACTCACAGATGTGGGTCAAGGGGGTTCTGATTCATTTCATTGTCGACAACGATCATCAGAATAACCTTATTTCAGTAGAGGTCATCAAGCAACTGGACCTTCCAATGACACCGCACCCACAACCCTACACCATCGGCTAGATTCATCAAGGAAGAGATCTCTTTGTCAGCCAATAGTGGCGTCTTCCCTACGACATCAATCCTTTCAAAGATGAGGTGCTGTGTGATATTTATCCCCTTGAAGTTTGTGATGTTATTTTAGAAAAACCATATTTTTGGAATCGTCATGTTGTGTATGAGTCTAGACCCCATAGTGTTATTATTACTTTGGATAAACAATTGTACAGGTTCCCAGAGGTGGCACTGCCTACTACTATTTCTTTAATCTCTACTAAGAAATGTAGTAAATTCATTTCACAGACCGCAAAGTTCGTCTTCTTTTTTATATGTGATCACAATGAGAAGAAGGTCATTACCACATCTGTGGCCTCTATTAGTACTCTATAAACTTCGTTCAGCTGAGAAAATGAATGACAGAGGAAACCTACAAACCAACTTTGAAGCCCAAAACTAGCCTTTCGGACCTAGAGAGAGATCTCTCTGGAGACTTGGTCTCTGTACAAAATATGGATTTAAGTTATCAGCTAGATTTAACACCTTTAACAATATTTTCTAGTTCTATTGGAGAAAGAAAGAAAGATCTTGGGATATGGAGTCAATTTAAGAAAATGATAGAAATAAATGACTCAGTGACTGAACTCGAGAGGATAAAGGCTAAATGAGCAACAGTCTTTTAGTTTGAAATTATTGAGTGTGGGGAGAGAAAAACACATGAATCAACTCAGAGAACCAATGGGGATGAATTCTGAGTTCGCTTAGAAGAAACACTTTTTTTCTAAATGGTGCGAATCTAGAGCACTGTGTGGTGAATTCTAGATTCAAAATCACATTATGATTTAGACAGATAATACAGATGTGAATATAAAGAACGCATGAAAGCACATATGCAAAGAAAGAACACAATACATCAAATTGTCATTGTTAGAATCTTTTCATCAAAGCTTTAGGACCTTTGCATTAAGTTTCAATTGGATCAAAATTACATTCAATAGTCATTGTCTACACTGTTTTTCCAACCAACCTGGTTTACATTGAAAAGAAGGAATATATAGACAAGCGTGTGTCGCTTGGGCTACCATGCACTCTAACCACTATCCCTAGAAGTTAGGTTCCAACTACTCTCTGTCAGATGACTCTTCATATGTCCTTTTACTGAAAATAGAAACTGACTATACTTGGTCGCATCATAGTCACTTGTCTTTTCTACGACGGTTCAGTCATCAACAAGATATCATCGTTAGAGGATGATGCATCGAAGCTTTCCTTTGACAGGGTATCTAGACAATCAAGTGCTCTGTCATACTCCTACCACCTCTTGTAACCACCTTTATTTTTGTCACGTAGTCGTTTTTTGGTGCGTTCATATGGTGGATGATTGCAGACCATTGCAGGTGCCTCCAAAATGATGACCCCAGCTATAGAACAATTCCTTTCTTCAAATTGTCACACGTCTAATGTACACTTGTATTATACCATGGATGAGATTTCATCGTTGTGCGTCGTCTATTTTCCACGTGAGTATCTGTTAAAGACCCTACCTCCCAGTAGGAAATAGGATGTGGGGAAACAAAATCAGCGCCATGTCTGAGAGGACAAAAAATGGAATCAGTTAATCACACTTCTAGTCTCGTCTGTAGTATGGATACAAGGAGCGTTCTCCTGAGAGACTAGTTGCAGCTTTTCAGGTTCATCACTTACCTTTGTAGAACCACATTCCCTTTTAGCTTCTTCTGCGTGCTGGCTAGAACTACGCGAACTTTCTCCATGGTCATTTCACATTCCCTGAAGTGTTTCACATTCTTTCTTTCGACGTCCTTTGCATTTTGCACAGCTGTATGGTCATATATTTCACTTCCGTAAGTTGTCTCCTGATCCAAACCACGTTTCCATCACGCCCTTATGGCATTGATGATTCGAGGGTATTCGTTGCTAACTGTCATCTCATCTCCCTATTTTCCTGGTATAGCTCAACAATAGTGAGTTTCACTTGTTTCATTTGTTGCAACGGCTCAAAAAAATATGTGCTTTCGATTTTTGTTCTCCTCCTTCTGCCCCAGCTCTCTCGACTTGTACCTTTGACAGGTTCCATCTGAATATCACGCATGAGTAACTCCTCAGTGGTCGAATTTGCACATGGCTCGCTTGGGACTCGAGTATCCATGGCTTCCTTGTTTTTCCTCGACCTGCCCCTTCTCTGGTGTATCAGTTGCTGGGGGGACAGGGCCTCTAATGTATTTCTTTCCTCCACAGCACTTCTTGCCTCAGCCTCTACATGGTGTGATGTTACCCTTTCCATGGGTAGAGGGAAATGTCCTTTTGGATCCTTGGGAATGCCTGTTGTAAGTTGAAATGAATATCAGTGATTTCCCAATCACTTTAACTCCTCGACTACCAACAATTTTATTAGAGAGACATGAGATAGTTTCCTCTTCGGCTGATCTGTTTCAGCCTGGGTGTTGTCTACCATTTCTCAGAGGCTTTGGTGCAAGAAGAAGGGAAGGTTTAACAGTCTCCTTCCTGTGAAATTCATAAACAATCTAATGTGATGTGAATGTATTCTATCAAACCTTCCCTCACATGTAAAATATTTCTTAATTACTCCCAGGAGTTTCCCAAAAGGCTCTTGAAAATATCTATTTGGAATTCCCATTTCGACTCTCCCACCTAAACAGTATCACTTGATGAAGTATTTATAGTACCGCACATCCAACGGAATGCCTTTAAACCACATTTCACCATGCAGAGGGATCTCCATTGTGGTCGACAGAGTTTCCTTTTTCACCTAGAAAGAGACACGTGTGATTACCACGCGGGACCCATCGAACCTGAGTGCGAACTATTCTGCTAGCTTCATGTTGAATCCTTGGATTTTTCTGCAAAAGGTCATGCATCCAAATTGTTCAAAAAATTCCCTAACCTCAGGATCTTCATTGACCAACGTCAATATTTGAGGCTCGGGCCCGACATTCCTGCCACTTTGTGTACCCCTCCTTATGTTCTGGGATGTCGTCATGGTGCAACGTGTATTTTTTCTGTACGCGGTAGATTTGGCACAGGTCAAAGGTAGTAATATCACTTGACCTGGGCTTGCAAGAAGAATTACAAGTAATGCATAAACTTGGCTGGTGAACAGAATACCTGCAAAGCACTCGAACTTTATAATCGGGCAGGCGAGAGATGAAAATGTGCCAGGGGAAACTGCATCCATGGTGACTAGAGGTTTGGAAGAAATCCTAAAGATATTTGCAGGACATCTGCGTGACGAGTACACTTAGGAGTGTGTGAAGTACAACTGATAACAACTACTAAGCATATGTGATACAAGTGTCCTGATTTTTCATTCTTTCTTACCTCATAATGAGATGATGATGGTCATTTCATTTGTCAATGTGACTTCCATTTAACAACTTGCCTCGACCTGAGGCACGTAAGACCTTTACTTCTAATAGGACCTGACTCTTTGGGAAAGGACCTTTTACCCTTTACATATGTTTTGGTTCTGACATCCCTTCTTGACTCCAAGGGCCAACCGGACACTTGTTGACTTTGACCCATTCGTTGCTCAGTACCTGACCTCACACGCTTTAACACACTGACACTAACTTGACTAAGACCGACTCTAACTAAAAAAAAGATGACGCTAACAGCTAGCTCCAACGGGGATTCTATCCTCCTAGTGAGGTGGAAAATAACAGCAGACCAAGTGCCTAACCATTGGGCCTTATTCGACTTCCAAACTTTGAAATAACGGAAAAACCGAAAAACATAGCCTAGACCTTTTTTACATGGTTACGACCAGACTCAGCATAAACTTAGGTCCTTCACTTAGGGCTTCAATTTTTTGTTGATACACTGACTTGAAATTCCTTCTTTGAAAACAAGAATAAAATGACTATTTACAATGACATGAACTGAAACAGACCTTACTGCACCATATAGTGTTTGAGGAACATGTCGTTTACAGGCCCCCAACTAGTGGGATCTCCATTAAATTCTTCTAACATATATGCGGTGTTCCCGCAATACGTGCAGATTATGAAAGGGCCTGTCCAAAGATGATTGAATTTTTCGTTCTTTCCCTTGTCTTCGTTCCTTGCATCCCACTTCAGCACTAGATCCTCCATCTGAAATTCCTCCTATTTAGAGTGTTTGTCAAAAAAATTCTTCATCCTGTCCTGGTGAAGCTATGAGCAATTGTATACCTACTCCCTCATCTATTGTGCGTGAATCAACTAATTTATCCTTCTTTGTGTGTCATTTGGTTCGACCTCTTGCTCTTGCAGCAACTTCCTGACAGTAAATCCCAGCGAGGTAGGAAAAATCACGTCTGCACCATATACAATTTGGAATGGTGGCGTGGAGATGGACTTTTTGGTAGTGAACCTATCTTCCCACATCGCTTAAATAGGCTTCTTATGCTAGGCCTTCTTGTTGTCCTGTAGGAGTATTTTAATGATTTTGGGTAAGATTTTATTTGATGATTCTGCTAACCCATTACCCTGTGGGTAATATGTTGTAGAATGTCCCAGGGTTATATTGTAATCCTTGCAAAACTTCTCCATTTTCTTAGACTTAAATGTGGTCGTGTTATCTCTGATGATCTTGATAGGGAACCCAAACCTAGATAGGATGTTAGTTTCCAGGAACTGAATGATGACCGTGTTAGTATCCTGCTTCGTTGGAATTTCTTCGATCCATTTTGTGAAGTAATCAGTGGTTGTAAGTATCCATCTATGTTGTGTTGAGGATAGCGGATGTATTCTCCTATGAAGTATAGGCCCCATTGCATGAATGGATCTTTGACCGAGATCGATTTTAGTGGCATTGGTTGCATATTTCTCCTTCCATTGAAAATATGGCATTCATGGCAACTGGAAAGTTTTTTGTACACATCTGCAAATATGGTGGGCCAATAGTAACCCACTCTGATAATTTTATGCACATTGGTTTTCCAGTAGTGATGTCCCGTGCAGTCTCCTTTGTGTAATTCTCTGAAGGCTTGTTATGCATCATCTTCTAGTACGCAACTCAGGACTATCCCTCCCAGATCTTTTGAATAAAGTGATTTATATAAGATGAAGAACTTAATGGATTTGAGATTTAAGAATCTGGCCTTGGTCTTACTTAACCCTGGAGGAGCTTGCAAATTCCTCAACACATAAATGATATCCATATACCAAGGTGAATCGATGAACTTCTGAGCCACTTGTGTGGTTGTTTCTTCCTGAGGATTCTCTGACAAATCAACGATGAAGTTGATTCCCAGGACGTCACAGTTCGATTGCACCATTAGTTTTGTGAGGCTCTGTCCTTTGATCAGCTTTGTGGGATTCATTTCAAGGTTGTATTCCAGCATGGTCGCAATCCACTTACCTCTTCTTCCCTCAAGGTTAGGCTAAGTCAAGATATCCTTGACTGAGTTTTTGGGCACGTAAGCGATAACGTGGAAATGTAGTATGTAGGTTATGAACTCCTTTAGGGATTTCACTAATTCATATGCTTGTTTTTCCATAATATCATACCTCAGTGGAGAATATTTCACCGTCCTGTTGAAATAGGATATAGTCTTCTCAAAGTTCTGATCGTCTTTTTGTAATAGTACGCCATAAATGGTATTCTTTGAGGCGAATGAGAACAAGATGAAGTCCTTCGTGAAGTCTGGAATGGCCAATACGGGAGATTTGGTCAACACTACCTTGATATCCTCAAATGAGTTCTTGTCTTTGGGGTTCCATTTGATCTCATTCCCCTTTCTGATCATACTGGTGATATTTTTTATAATTTCTACCAGGGTCAGGATGAATCTTTTCAAGAAATTCACCTTTCCCAGGAAGGACTGCACCTCCTTTTTGTTGCGAAGAGTGCTAATTTTTAGGATTCCTTCTACCCTGATCCATATTTATACCTTCCTTTGAGATGATGTGCCGTAGCAGTTTCCCTTCCTACATCCTGAAATGTGATTTCTTTGGATTTAAATATATGTTGAACATTCTACATTTTTGGAAGACCTTCTTCATATGCCCAAGGTGTTGTTCGTCGGAGTCTAAGTACACTGTGATGTCATCCAGAGATATCATGATAATTTTTTATTTTTCATCAGCGAATTCTATGTCCATCACCTTCTGGAAGGTATCTCCAGCGTTCATCAGGCCGAAAGGAATTTTTGCGTACATGAACGCCCCCCATGGTGTCGTGAAAGTTGTTTTTTCCCGATCATCTGGGTGTACCATGATCTGATTGTAACCCAAAAAACCATCCAGCATAGACATCTTCTGGGACCCAACTACATTCTACATAATGTAGTTCATCTTAGGGAGTGGGTAGTTATCCTTGAGTGAGACTTTATTCAAGTTCTGAAAATCTACACACAACCTTATTTCGTCGCTCTTTTTCCTCACAGACAGCAAGTTAGCCACCCATTTCGAAAACCTTAGAGAAATGATAATTTTGGCTTCAAAAAGTTTCTTTACGTCCTTTTCGATTAATGGAAGCAGCAGGGGATTTATCCATCTTATATTTTTCTTGAAATGCTTTTGGTCTTCTTTGAGAGGAATGACATGTTGAATCACTTTAGTGTCGTAGACTTTCAAGTCGTTATAGCTCCAGGCAAAAACGCTGGGAAATTCTTTCATGATCTTGATATAGTCTTGTTTGACCTCTGGACTGAGTGTCTTTGATAATTTGATTATATTTGGATTCTCCTAGCTCCTGATGTTTCAATCCTTGACATCCTCGTCATTTGTCATGATATTGGGATTTCTAGCCACATTGTTTTCATCAAACATCTTTTCCAACGGAACTAATCCCTTTGGGATGATATTGTTCTTTACTTGTATTATGTCCCTCCCAGCTATCTGGTTATGGAAAGGGTCATCGTTACTACGCACATCCACGCTTTCATCTTCGTCGCAGTATCATTCATCATCGATTTTTATCTTAGCGAACTCGTCACTCATTTGGATAAATTTCTCCACTTGTTTGTCATCCTCAAACACCTGCCAATACTTGATATTATCGGGAACTGTCGGCCTGTGTTTGACTTCGATATCATACTTTCTATTTGGAAATATGGGAATTTTAAAAATTGAGGCCGAGGTGGCCAAGGCATCCACGATTTGATTCTGCTCGCTCAGGATCGTCGATAAATTATACTCCAAGAATTTTTCGAGGAGGTATACCACTGGGTTTATGTACACTCTGAGCCTGGGCTGCTTGGATTGCTATATGCGTTTTGACTTGGTTTATAAAACGATCAAAGTCTCCATGCACCTCTATCCTCTTTGTGCCCAACTCTTTCAAAACTTTCAGGCCCAAAATCAATGCCTCATACTCCGCCATGTTATTTGTACAGTTGAAGGTGAGTTTGTATGAGCAGAGTTTTGTGCCTACCTTAGGAGGACATATCCATACATCAGCCCCTGCTCCTTCCTTGTTGGAGGCTCTGTCAAAAATCATGTTCCATATCTCGTTTTCCATGTGTTTCCTCGGGTTTGCACACTCTATTGCTCGCCACGCGGCTTTATCATCGACAATCATGATGGTTGTCGATTCTTCCTCTTCAAAACTCAGGTCATTGTAAAATATGGAAGAGTCGATATCAATGTCGACGGAGTATATGAGGTGGTTATTCAACTGTGTCTCACTTCTCACCATGTATTTTAGTAGTACTTCATTGTATAATCGTCTCTCTTGGCCAAATATAGTGATGGTGGCGTATGACATGTCCATCTGCAGAGTTCCCTTCAATTTTGAGGCCCATGACCTGGATAATAGAATTCCAAATTTGGGGGGTTTATCATCCACGACCACGTCCATAACCATATTCTTAGAAAGGATTTTGGCCAATGATACAACCAAATCTTTGATCAGACCTAAGAATTTTACTTTCCTTGAATCGAAAGAAAAAATATCTTTATAGGGTCTAGTGATGTCCAAACCCAACTCGTCCATGATCACTTTGGGCATGAGATTGTGTTATGTGCCTTAATCTAGCATGGAATTATGAAAGGTCATGTCATGGACCTTGATACTGACATAGAATGGGGGGAACATCCTCGGTGTCACCCTCCTCCTCCACACATGGACCAAACAAAATGGCAGGGTGATCATCCTCGACGTTCAAAGTGTCGGGAGTCGCCCCCATCTTTAGCATTTTAATAATTTGGTCCCAATATTCTCCTTTCTTGATAAGTTCATTGAAAGGGACGTAGATTTTAATCTTGGCCATTTCATTTTCAATGTTAAAAGGGGGAGAGAACTTTTCTACCTCCTTAGCGCATGTCTCTTGGGTTGTTTCTGGCACTTTCCTTGGAACCTCTTCCTTTGACTTTGCCTTTTCCATTGCATCCTTGGTCGGGTTGTCTTGCCTCAGTCGACTTATGGAAGGCATATTTGTTGGGGATTTTCTTATGGGATTCATCTGTTGAGGCTCCCTTATGGGATTTGGCTGTTGAGACTTTGTAAATGCCTTTTTGCTCCTGAGGTTGTATTTCTTTTGGAACTACATGATGGAATTGTGATAAGATTTCCTGAATTATTTTGTTTCCCAAGATAGCCTGTCATATGTCTCCAACATAATATCGCCATTTTCTCTCACGTATTGATCATGTTCCCCCTTCTTCAAAAATGCCCGCATCTTGTCTTCGCAGCAATGCATTTGATCTTCGAATATCTGATCAAAATCTTCATCTACATAATTTCTTTGGAATGGGGGCCTTATTTGGTGGTCGCCCTAGTGTCTTTGTTCCCTATGCCTGATCTACGGGACTGGGCCTCTTCTAAGGTTTTGATTCTTTGGCTGGGGGTCATGTTTTTCTTGGGCAGTGGGTTTGTTTCCCATGGACATCCTTTCCATCAACTTCTCTATTGTATTCATCATCAAGTCAAACTTGTCATCTGCGGGTCAAGAAATTGATGGTTGTGCATCCCCTTGGGCCTTCTTCCCGCCTCTGTTAAAGCTATGTTTTATCTTTCCCAACTCCATCAGGTTTACCTCAACATTGATTGTGTCACTCATCATGGCGTCTAAATGTGTAGATATTCTCTCCCTCAATATCAAGGTGAAATCACTGTCAAAGGAGTTGCCATATTGCAACTGCACAACCATGGGCGACGGCTGGACTTCTGCAGGGATTGAGTTGTAAACTCTCATAAAATGAACTGATAAATCTTGCACCGTCTCATCCGGCGCTCCCTTCATATTGTTATACTGTGTCAGCAGCTACAAAGGATTCGTTTTGTCTCCCCATCTAGTAATGAAAGACGTTTCAAATGCGGTGAAGTCTTGAATGCTTACTGTTGGGAGGGCTTTGAACCACTTTCTCACCTCCCCAAAAATTACTTGCTCGAACAACCTCATTTTCACATTTTCATGGTCTACCTCTTCTAGGTCAATAAAATCATTGAACCAGTCTAGATTATTTTTTGCTGGAACATTTCCTTCAATGTCGTAGAGCTTGATCCTATGGCTGTAGTTCTGGGGGAAATCATGCAGTTGGGCTGGCAGAACAAGGGGGGAGAATCTGGAGGCCTTTTCTCTAGGGGGTTTTGGGATTTGGTGGATGTTCTGAGTGGGATTTACATCTTGCGAGATTAGAGATCTAAACCTCTCGTTGTCAAAAACTATATGGTCGAAGATGGTTTTTGATTTAGACTTGAACAAAGTTTGTTCGAACAAGGCATCAAACTCGAGGTCATCAATGCTTTGTGCCCCATCCTTGGGAAAGGATAGGTTTATGTCTAGGTAGTAGAATGGTTCTTGTGCCTACTCCCTTACCCTGCGTAGAAGTATCTCGGGATCATACGCAGGCTCTACGAGGTTTGGGTCAGGATTGGCTCTGGTATAAAAGGTCTTTGGAGCCAGGGATTCTGAATGGCGCTACCACGTGGTACTGGTATCTTTCACTGGAGTCACCAAGGGAAAGGTTTCAACCAATATAGATGTTTTCCCCACTACCCCCAGTGTTCAAAACTATAGCTTTAGTCGTTCTCCCAGGGAAAATTTATTCAATTCCATCCCCGACAACATCACCAGAATGTTAGCACTCTGTAAACTTTGTTCGGTTGAGAAAATGAATGACATAGGAAACCTACAAACCAATTTTGAGGCCCAAAAATATCCTTTCAGACCTAGAGAGGGATCTCTCTGGAGACTTGGTCTCTATACAAATATGGATTTAAGCTATCAGCTAGATTTAACACCTTTAACAATATTTTCCGGTTCTATTAGTGAAAGAAAGAAAGATCTTGGGCTATGGAGTCGATTTAAGAAAACGATAGAAACAAATGACTCAGTGACTAAACTCGAGAGGATAAAGGCTAAATGAGTAATAGTCTTTCAGTTTGAAATCATTGAGTGCGGTGAGAGAAAAACACATGAAGCAACTCAAAGCACCGTTGGGAATGAATTCAGAGTTTGCTTATAAGAAACACATTTTGTCTAAATGGTGAAAATCTACAGCACTACATGGTGAATTCTAGATTCGAAATCATGTTCTGATTCAGACAGATAATACAGATGTGAATATAAAGAACACAGAAAATCACATACGCTAAGAAAGAACACAATACATCAAAATGTCACCGTTAGAATCTTTTCATCAAAGATTCAGGACCTCTCCATTAAGTTTCAATCAGATCAAAATTACATTCAATAGTCATTGTCTACACTATTTTTTCCAACCAACATGGCTTACATTGAAAAGAAGGAATATATAGACAAGAGTGTGTCGCTTGGGATACCCTGCACTCTAACCATTATCCCTGGAAGTTAGGTTTTAACTACTCTCTGTCAGATGAATCTTCATATGGCCTTATACTGAAAATAGAAACTAATTGTACTTGGTCGCATCATAGTCTCTTGTCTTTTCCACGGAGGTTCAGTCATCAGCAAGATCTCATCGTTAGAGGATGATGCATCGACACTTTCCTTTGACAGGGTATCCATACAATCAGGTGCTCTGTCATACTCCTTTCACTTGTTGTAATGGCCTTGATTTATGTCGCTCGATCATTTGTTGGTGCATGCATGTGGTGGATGACTGCATACCATTGTAGGTGCCTCCAAAATGATGACCCCGTCTATAGAAAAATGCCTTTGTTCAAAATGTCACACGTCTAAAGTACACATGTCTTCTGCCACAGATGATATTTCATCGTTGCGCATCGTCTGTTTTCCACGTGGGTATCTGTCAGAGACCCTACCTCCCAGTGGGAAATAGGACACGGGGAAATAAAATTTGTGCCAAGTGTGAGAGGAAAAAAAACAGAATCAATTAATCATGTGTTTGGTCTCATCTGTAGTCTTGATACCCAAAGCATTCTCCTAAGAGACCAATTGTTCCTTTTTAGGTTCATCACTTTCCTTTGCAGAACCGCATTCCCTTTCAGCTTATTTTGCGCACTGGCCAGAACCGCGTGGACTTTATCCATGGTCGGTTCACATTCCTTGAATTGTTTCACATTCCTTTTTTTGGACATCCTCTGTGTTTCGTGCAGTTGTATGATCGTATCTTGTGCTTCCCTAAGCTATCTCTTGAGCCAAACCATGTTTCCATCATGACCTTGTGATGTTGATGCTTCGAGGGTCTTCACTGCTAACTATTGTCTCAGCTCCTTGTTTTCCTAGTATATCTCAGTAATAGCGAGTTGCACTTGTTTCAACTACTACGATGGCTCATGAACATATGTTCTTTTGATGCATGTTCTCCTCCTTCTGCCTCAGCTCTCTCGACTTGTAACTTCGACAGATTCCAGCCGAATAGTGTGCATGAGTAACTTTTCAGTGGTTGAATTTGTGCATGGCTCACTCGGGACTCGGGTCTCCCCAACTTCCTTATTTTCCTCACCCTGCCCCTTCCCCGGGGTATCCACTATTGAGGGGACAGGGCCCCCAATGTATTTCTTTCCTCCGCAAGCACTTCTTGCTTCAACCTCTATTCGGTGTGATGTTACCCTTTCCACAAGTAGAGTAAAATCTCCTTTTGGATCCTTGGGAATGCCCATTATAAGTAGAAACGAATCCCAGTCGTTTCCTAATCTCTTTAACTCCTCTACTAGCAACAATTTTATCGGAGAGACATGAGATAGTTTCCTCTTCGGCTGATTTGTTTCGGCTCGGGCATTGTCTTCCATTTCGTGGTGGCTTTGGTGAAAGAAGAAGGGTAGGTTTAATAGTATCCTTCCTATGAAATGCTTCAACAATCTAATGTGATGTGAATGTATTCTGTAAAATATTCCCTCGGGGGTAAAATATTTCCTAATTACTCCCAGGTGTTTCTGAAAATCCTCTTGCAAATATCTACTTGGAATGCGCATTTTGACTCTCCCACCTAAACAGTCTCACTTGATGAAGTCTTTGTAGTATCACGCATCAACAACATGCCTTTAAACCACCTTTCATTGCATGGAGGGATCTCCATTGCGGTCGACAGAGTTTCCTCTGTCACCTAGAAAGCAACACCTGTGATTACCGCACGGGACTCGTCGAGCCTGTGTGTGAATTGTTCTACTAGCTTCATGTTGAATCCTTGGATTTTTCTGCAAAAGGTCATGTATCCAACCTATTCAAAAAATGCCCTGACCTCAGGATCTTCGTTGACCAATGTCAATCTTTGACGCTCGGGCCCGACATTCTTGTCACTTCGCATACCCCTTTTTATGTTCTAGGATGTCATCATGGTGAAACACGTACTTGTTCTGTGCGTGGTGGATGTAGCATGGGACAAAGGCAGTAATCTCACTTGACCTGGGCTTGCAAGAAGAATTACAGGCAGTGCATAAACTTGGCTAGTGAACAGAATTCCCGTAGAGCACTTGGAATTTATAATCGGGCGGGCGAGAGATGAAAACATTCAAGGGGAAACTGAATCCATGGTGACTGGAGGTTTCAAATCAAGATTGAATATTTCCGCAAGAAATCCACATGATGGGTACACTTCGGAGTGTGATAAGTACAGTTTATAAGAGTTGTAGAGAATATGTGATGTGAGCGCTATGATTTTTCATTCTTTCTGACCTCATAATGAGATGATGATGGACATTTCATCTATCAACACGACTTCCATTTAACAAATTGCCTCAACCTAAGGCACATAAGAAATTCTCTTCTGATAGGACCCGACTCTTTGGGAAAGTACCTTTTACCCTTTACACATGTTTTGGTTCTAACATCCCTTCCTGACTCCAAGGGCCAACCAACCACTTGCTGACTTCGACCCATTTGTTTTTCGGTACTTGACCTTACACACTTTGACACATGGACTCTCACTTGACTAAAATCGACTCTAACTAAAAAATGACGGTGCTAACAGCTTGCTCCAATGAGGATGTTATCCTCTCAATGAGGTGGAAAAGGACAACAGACCAGGTGCCTGACCATTGGGCCTTATTCAACTTCCAGAATCTGAAACAATAGAAAAATAGAGCCTAGACCCTTTTGACATGGTTACGACCAGACTCAGCATAAACTTAGGGCCTTCACTTCAGGCTTCAATTTTTTGTTGATACATTGACTCTAAATTCCTTCTTTGAAAACAAGAATAAAATGACTATTTACAATGACATGAACTATAATGGACCTTACTACACTATATAGTGTTTGAGGAACCTATCGTTTACAGGCCCCCAACTAGTAGGCTCTACATTAAGTTCTTCTAACAAATATTCATTATTCCCATGATACATGCAGATTCTGAAAGGGCCCGTCCAAAGATGATCAAATTTTTTGTGCTTTCCCTTCTCTTCATTCCTCGCGTCCCACTTCAGCACTAGATCATCCACTTGAAATTCCTCCTATTTAGAGTGTTTTTCAAAAAATTTATTGATCTTGTCCTGGTGAAGCTGTGATCGGTTGTAGACCTACTTCTTCATCTATTGCGCATGAATCAAACGATTTATCTTTCTTTGTGTGTCATATGGCTCGACCTCTTTCTCTTGCAGCAACTTCCTGACGGGAAATACCAGCGAGGTAGGAAAAATCGCGTCTATGCCATATACAATTTGGAATGGTGACATGGAGATGGAATTTTTGGTAGTGACCATGTCCTCCCATAGTGCATAAATAAACTTCTTATGCTAGGCCTTCTTGTTGTCCTGTAGGATTCTTTTAATGATTCTAGTTAAGCTTTTATTCGATGATTTTGCTAACCCATTACCCTGTGGGTAATACGTTGTAGAATGTTCGAGGGTTATATTGTAATCCTTGCAAAACTTTTCCATTTTCTTGGACTTAAATGCGGTCATGTTATTTTTGATGATCTTGATAGGGCATCTGAACCTAGATAGGATGTTAGTTTCAAGGAACTGAATGATGACTGTGTCAGTAGCCTGCTTCGTTGGAAATTATTCGATCCATTTCGTGAAGTAATCAGTGGTTGTAAGAATCCATTTTTGTTGCACCGAGGATGGCGTATGTATCTCTTCTATGAAGTCTAGGCCCCATTGCATGAATGTTTCTTTTACCAAGATCAGTTTCAACGATAGAGGTTGCATCTTTCTCCTTCCATCGAAAATATGACATTCGTGGCAACTGTAAACTTCTTTGTACATGTCTGCGAAGATGGTGGGCCAATAGTAACCTACTCTAAGAATTTTATGCATGGTGTTTTTCTAGTAGTGATGTCCCCCACAGTCTCCTTTGTGTAATTATCTGATAGCATGTTTCGCGTCATATTCTAGTACGCATCTCAGGAATATCCCTCCCGGATATTTCCAATATAGTGATTTATCCAAGATGGAGAAATTAGTGTCTTTGAGATTTAAGAATCTGGTCTTGGTATTACTTAATCTTGGAGGAGCTTGTAGATTCCTCGACACATAAATGATATATGTATACCAAGGTGAATCTATGAACTTTTGAGCCACCTATGTGGTTGTTTATTCCTGAGGATTCTCTGAAAAATTAGCGATGAAGTTGATTCCCAAGACATCGCAGTTCGATTTCACCATCAATTTTGCGAGGCCCTATCCTTTGATCAGCTTTATGGGCTTGATTTCAAGGTCATATTCCAGCATGGTCGTGATCCACTTACCTCTTCTTCCCTCAGGGTCAGGCTGAGTTAAGATATCCTTGAATGAGTTGTTGGGAACGTAAGCGATAACATGGGAATGTAGTATGTAGGTTCTGAGCTCCTTTAGGGATTTCACTAAGGCGTATGCTTGTTTTTCCATAATGTCATACCTCAGTGGAGAATCTCTCAACATCCTGTTTAAATAGGCTATAGGATTCTAAAAGTTCTGATCGTCTTTCTGTAACAGTACACCAACAATGGTATACTCTGAGGTGAATGATAACAAGATGAAGTCCTTCATGAAGTTTGGACTGACCATTATGGGAGCTTTGGTCAGTGGTACCTTGATATCCTCAAACGATTTCCCAACTTCAGGGTTCCATTTTATCTTGTTCCCCTTTCTGAGCATATTGGTGATATGTTTTATAATTTATGCCAGGTTCATGATGAATCTTCTCAAGAAATTCACCTTTCCTAGGAAGGACTGCACCTCCTTTTTGTTGCACAGAGTGCTAATTTTCAGGATTCCTTCTACCCTGTTGGGATATATCTATATACCTTCCTTCAAGATGATGTGCCCCAGTAGTTTCCCTTCCTACATCTCGAACTGTGATTTCTTTGGATTTAAAGATATGCCCAACTTTATTCATTTTTGGAAGACCTTCTTCAGATGCCCAAGGTGTTGTTCGTTGGAGTCTGAGTACACTATGATGCCATCTAGATAGATCACGATAAATTCATCATTTTCCTCAATGAATGCTATGTCCATCGCCCATTGGAAGGTAGCTCCAACATTCATCAGGAC
The DNA here is from genome assembly GCA_010110895.2 of Picea sitchensis. Lineage (NCBI taxonomy): Eukaryota > Viridiplantae > Streptophyta > Pinopsida > Pinales > Pinaceae > Picea > Picea sitchensis. Next base: position 88,169 of record SNQJ01S0010443.1, read on the forward strand.
GAAAGGAATTTTGGCATACATGAACGTCTCCCATGGTGTCATTAAAGTTGTTTTTTCCCAGTCATCTGGGTGTACCATTATCTTATTGTAACCTAAAAAACTATCCAGCATAGAAATATTCTAGGACCCAACTACCTTCTGCATAATGTAGTACATCTTAGGGAGTGGGTAGTTTTCCTTGAGTGAGACTTTAGTCAAGTTCCAAAAATATATGCACAACCTTATTTCACTGCTCTTTTTCCTCACATGCACCAGGTTAGCCAACCATTTTGAAAACCTTAGAGAAACGATAATTTTGTCTTCAAAAAGTTTCTTTACCTCCTTTTTGATTAGTGGCAACAGCAGGGGATTTATCTATCTTAGCTTTTGCTTGAAAGGATTTTGGTCTTCTTTGAGAGGAATGAAGTGTAGAATCACTTTAGTGTTGTAGACTTTCAAGTCGTCATAGCTCCAAGCAAAAATGTCAGGAAATTATTTCATGAGCTTAATATAGTCCTGTTTGACCTCTAGACTGAGCATATTTGATAATTTTATTATCTTCGGATTATCCTAGGTCCCGATATTGCAATCCTCGACATCATCATCATTTGTCGTGATATTGGGATTTCTAGCCACATCATTTTCATCAAACATCTTTTCCAACAGAACAAATCCCTTTGGGGTGATATTTCTCTTTAGTTGTATTATGTCCCTCTCATCTATCTGTTTCTGGAAAGGGTCATCATTACTATGTGCATCTATGCTTTCATCTTCGTCGCAGTAGCATTCATCATCAATGTTTATATTAGCGAACTCGTCGCTCATTTGGAGAAACTTTTCCACTTGTTTGTCATCCTCAAACACCTGGCAATACTTGATATTATCGGGCACTATCGGCCTGTGTTTGACTTGGATATCATAATTTTTGTTTGCAAAGATGGGAATTTTAAAAACTGAGGCCGAGGTGGCCAAGGAATCCACGATTTTATTCTACCCCCTCGGGATCACCGATAAATTATACTCCGAGAATTATTCGAGGAGGTCTAGCACTAGGTTTCTGTGCGCTCTGAGCCTGGGCTGCTTGGATTTCTATATGCCTTTTGACTTAGTTTATAAAAATATCGGAGTCTCCATGCATTTCTATCCTCTTTGTGCCTAACTCTTTCAAAACTTTTAGGCCCAAAATCAGTGCCTCATACTCATCCATGTTATTTGTACAGTCGAAGGCGAGTTTGTATGAGCAAATTTTTGTGCCTACCTTAGGAGCACATATCCATACATCGGCCCCTCCTCCTTCCTTACTGACATCTCCATCGAAAATCATGTTCCATATCTCATTCTCCGTGCGATGCCTCTATTCTATGCACTTTGCTTCTCACCGCACGACTTTATCATCGACAGTCGTGATGGTTGTCAGTTCTTCCTCTTCAAAACTTAGGTCATTGTAAAATATGGAAGAGTCGATCTTAGTGTCAACAGAGTATATGGGGTGGTTATTCGGTTGCGTATTACTTCACACCATGTATTTCAGCATTACTTCTCTATATAACCATCTCTCTTGGCCAAAGAGAGGGATGGTGGTGTACGACATGTCCATCTGTTGAGTTCCCTTCAATTTTGCAGCCCATGGCCTGGATAATAACATGTCAAATTTGGGGGGTATATCGGCCATGACCACATCCATAACTAGATTCTTAGAAGGTATTTGGGCCAATGATACAACCAAATCTTTGATCAGACCTAAGCATTTTAATTTCCTTGAATTGAAAGAAAAAATATCTTTATAAGTCCTGGTGATGTCCAAACCCAACTCGTCCATGATCACTTTGGGCATGAGATTATGAGACGTGCTCGAATATAGCATGGCGTTATGCGAGGTCATGTCATGGACCTTGAGACTGACATGAAATGGGGGAATTTCATCGATGTCGCCTGCCTCCTCCACGCGCGAACCAAAAAAAATGGCAGGGTGATCATCCTGGATGTTCAAAGTGTCGGGAGTCCCCCCATATTTAGCATTTTAATAATTTGGTCTCGATATTCTCCTTTCTTGATGAGTTCATTGAAAGGGATCGAGATTTTAATCTTCACCATTTTATTTTCAAAGTTAAAAGGAGGAGAGACCTTTTCTACCCTCTTGGTGCATGTCTCCCAGCTTGTTTCTGGCGCTTTCCTTGGAACCCATTTTTTTGAATTTGCCTTTTCTGTCGCATCCTTGGTTGGGTTGTCTTGCCTCAGTCAACTTGTGGAAGGGATATCCTTCAGTGATTTTCTTATGGGATTCATTTGTTGAGGATCCCTTATGGGATTTGGCTGTTGAGACTCTATAGATACCTTTTTTATCCTAAGTTTGTATTGATTTTGGAACTACATGATGGCATTGTGATAACCTTTCCTGAATTATTTCATTTCCCAAGACAATGTGTCATTCATCTCCAGCATAATATCGTCATTTTCTCTCATGTATTGATCATGTTCCACCTTCGTCAAAAACATGTGTGTGTCCTTGTCATCACAACAATGCATTTGATCTTCGAACATTTGGTCAAAATCTTTGTTTGCGTAATTGTTTTGGAATGGGGGCCTTATTTTCTGGTCTCTCTATTCCCTCTGCCTGATTTGTAGGACTAGGCTTCTTCTAAGGTTCTGATTCCTGGGTTGGATTTCATGTTGTTCTCAGGTAGTAGGTTTTTTTCCCATGAACATCCTTTCCATCAACTTCTCCATCATCTTCATCATCAAGTCGAACTTGTCATCCGTAGGTTGAGAAGTTGATGGTTGTGCATCCCCTTGGGCCTTCTTCCAACCTCTATTAAAGCTATGTTTTATCTTTCCCACTCCATCAGATTTACCTCAACTTCGATTGTGTCACTCATCATGGCATCTAAATTTGTAGATCTTCTCTCCCTCAATATCAAGGCAAAATCATTGTCAAAGGAGTTGCCATATCACAACTGCGTAGCCATGGGCAGTGGCTGGACTTCTGCGGGGATTGAGTTGTAAACTCTCATGAAATGAACTGATAACTCTTGCATTGTCTCATCAGGTGCTCTCTACATATTGTTATACTATGTCAGCAGTTGCAAAGGATTATTTTTGTCTCCCCATCTAGTAATGAAAGACGTTTCAAACGTGGTGAAGTCTTGAATGCTTGTTGTTGGGATGGATTTGAACCACTTTATCACCTCCCCCAAAATTATCTACGCGAACAACCTCATTTTTGCATTTTCATGGTCTACCTCTTCTAGGTCAACAAAATCATTGAACCAGTCCAGATGATTTTGGGCTGAAACGTTTCCTTCAACATCGTAGAGCTTGATCCTATGGTTGTAGTTCTGGGGAAAATCATGCAGTTGGGCTGGAAAAACAAGGGGGGCGAATCTAGAGGCCTTTTCTCTAGGGGGCTTTGGGATTTGGTGGATGTTATGAGTTGGATTTGCAGCTTGCAGGATTAGAGATCGAAACCTCTCTTCGTCAAAAACTATATGGTACAAGCTAGTTTCTGATTTAGACCTAAACAAATTTTGTTCGAACAAGGCATCAAACTCAAGGTCATCAATGCTTTGTGCCTCGTCCTTGGGCAAGAATATGTTTCTATCTAGGTAGTATAATGGGTCTTGTGCCTACTCCCTTACCCTGCACAGAAGAATATTGGGATCATACACAAGCTCTATGGGGTTCGGGTCAGGATTGGCTCTAGTATAAATGGTCTTCGGAGCCAGGGTTTTTTAATGGCGCTACCACGTGGTACTAGTCTCTTTCACTGGATTCTCTAGGGTAAAGGTTTCATCCAATATAGATGTTTTCCCCACTGTTACCCTCAGGAGTCAAAACTATAGATTTAGTCATTCTCCTAAGGGAAATTTATTCAATTACATCGTCAGCAACGACGCTAGAATGTTAGCGCTCTGTGAACTTCGTTCGGTTGAGAAAATGAATGACAAAGTAAACCTACAAACCAAATTTGAGGCCTGAAACTATCCTTTCGGACATGGAGAGGGATCTCTCTGGAGACTTGGTCTCTGTACAAAATATGGCTTTAAGCTATCGGCTAGATTTAACACCTTTAACAATATTTTATGGTTCTATTGGTGAAAGAAAGGAATATCTTGGGCTATGGAGTCGATTTAAGAAAACGATAGAAGCAAATGACTCAGTGACTAAACTCGAGAGGATAAAGGATAAATGAGTAACATTATTTTAGTTTAAAATCATTGAGTGTGGAGAGAGAAAAACACATCAAGCAACTCAGAGCACCGTTGGGGATGAATTCAAAGTTCGGTTAGAAGAAACACATTTTGTCTAATTGGCGTGAATCTAGAGCACTGCGTGGTGAATTCTAGATTCTAAATCACGTTATGATTTAGACAGATAATACAGATGTGAATTTAAAGAACATAGGAAAGCACATAAGCAAAGAAAGAACACAATACATCAAACTCTCACTGTTAGACTATTTTTAGCAAATCTTTAGGACCTTTGCATTAAGTTTCAATCGGATCAAAATTACATTCAATAGTCATTGTCTACATTATTTTTCCAACCAACCTAGATTACATTGAAAAGAAGGAATATACAGACAAGGGTGTGCCGCTTGGGATACCTTGCACTCTAACCACTATCCCTGGAAGTTAGGTTCTGACTACTCTATGTCAGATGGCTCTTCATATGGCATTTTACTAAAAATAGAAACTGATTGTACTTGGTCGCATCATAGCCATTGTCTTTGCCACGACGGTTCAATCATAAACAAGATATCATCGTTAGAGGATGATCCATCGACTCTTTCCTTTGACAACGTATCTGAACAATCAAGTTATCTGTCATACTCCTGCCACATGTTGTAAAGGTCTTGATTTTTGTCGCGCGATCATTTGTTGGTGCATGCATGTGGAGGATGATTGCAGACCGTTGCAGGTGCCTCCAAAATGATGACCCCAGCTATATAACAATTCCTTTCTTCAAATTGTCACATGTCTGACGTACACATGTCTTCTTCAATGGATGAGATTTCATCGCTATGCGTTGTCTATTTTTTGCGCAAGTATCTGTCAGAGACTCTACCTCCCAGTAGGAAATATGACACGGGGAAATAAAATATGTGCCATGTCTGAGAGAACAAAAAATGGAATTAGTTAATCATGCTTCTTGTCTCGTCTGCAGTCTTGATACCTGGAGTCTTCTCCTAAAAGACCAGTTGCGTCTTTTTAGGTTCATCACTTGCCTTTGCAGAACTATATTCCATTTAATCTTATTTTGCACGCCGGCCAGAACTGTGCGGACTTTATCCATGGCCGATTCACATTCCCTCAAGTGTTTCACATTCCTTTTTTCCAACATCCTCTGTGTTTCACACAGCTATATGATCGTATATTTTGCTTCCCTAAGTTGTCTCTTGATCCAAACTGTGGCCTTGTGATGTTAGTTCTTCGAGGTTCTTCACTGCTAACTATTGTCTCAACTCCCTTTTTTCCTGGTATAGCTCAACAAAAGTGAGTTGCTCTTGTTTCAGTAGCTGTGAAAGCTCATGAATATTTGTGCTTTCGATGTATGTTCTCCTCCTTCTGCCCCAGCTCTCTCGACTTGTACCTTTGATAGGTTCCAACAGAATACGCGCATGAGTAACTCTTCAGCGGGTGAATTTGCGAGCAGCTCACTCGGGACTCGAGTCTCCCCGGTTTCCTTATTCTTCCTCATCCTGCCCCTTCTCTGGGGTATCAGAAGTTGGGGGGACAGAACCTCCAATGTGTTTCTTTCCTCCGCAGCACTTCCTGCTTCAGCCTCTACGCGATGTGATGTTACCTTTTCCATGGGTAGAGGGAAATATCCTTTTGGATCCTTGGGAATGCTCATTGTAAGTAGAAACGAATCTCAGTCATTTCCCAATCACTTTAACTCCTCTACTACCAGCAAGTTTATCAGAGAGATATGAGATAGTTTCCTCTTCAGTTGATATGTTTCGGCCTAGGCAATGTCTGCCATTTCTCGGAGGCTTTGGTGCAAGAAGAAGGGCAGGTTTAACAGTCTCCTTCCTGTGAAATGCATCAATAATCTAATGTGATTTGAATGTATTCTATCAAACCTTCCCTCGTAGGTAAAATATTTCCTAATTACTCCCAAGAGTTTCCGAAAAGACTCTTGCAAATATCTACTTAGAATTATCATTTCGACTCTCCCACCTAAAGAGTCTCACTTAATGAAGTCTTCGTAGTACCGCGCTTCCAACGACATGCATTTAAACCACCTTTCACCATGTGAAGGGATCTTTGTTGTGACTGACAGAGTTTCCTCTGTCACCTGGAAAGCGACACCTGCGATTACTGTGCGAGACCCATCGAACCTGAGTGCGAACTGTTCCTCTAGCTTCATGTTGAATCCTTGGATTTTTCTACAAAAGGTCATGCATCCAACCTCTTCAAAAAATTCCCTGACCTCATGATATTCGTTGACCAACGTCAATATTTGAGGCTACTGCTTGGTTTTATGCCACTTCATATACCCCTCCTTATGTTCTAGGATGTCATCATGGTGCAACACGTATTTGTTCTGCGCGCGGTGGATTTGGAATGGGCCAAATGCAGTAATATCTCTTGACCTAAGCTTGCAAGAAGAATTACATGCAATGCATAAACTTGGCTAGTGAACAGAATACCCATAGAGCGCTCAAAATTTATAATCAGGCGGGCGAGAGATGAAAACGTGCTAGGGGACACTAAATCCATGGTGACTGGAGGTTTCGATGCAAGCATGAATATTTTCGCAGGACATCCACGTGACAGGTACACTTCGGAGTGTGTGAAGTACAACTGATAAGAGATGCAGAGAATATGTGATACGAGTGCCATGATTTTTCATTCTTTTTGACCTCATAATGAGCTGATGATGGTCATTTCGCCTGTCGACGTGACTTCCATTTAACAAATTGCCTCGATGTGAGGCACATAAGACCTTCTCTTCTGATAGGACCTGACTCTTTGAGAAAGGATATTTTACCCTTTACACATGTTTTGGTTCTGGCATCCCATCGTGACTCCAAGGGACATCCAGCCACTTGTTGACTTTGACCCATTTGTTGTTCGGTACCTGACCTCACACGCTTTGACACACGAACTATGACTCGACTAAGACTAACTCTAAATAAAAAATGACGACGTTAATAGTTGGCTCCAATAGGAATTCTATCCTCCCAGTGAGGTGGAAAAGAACAACAGACCAGGTGCCTGACCATTGGGCCTTATTTGACTTCCAGACTCTGAAACAATGGAAAAATAGAAAAACACATCCTAGACCTTTTTGACATGGTTATGACCAGACTCTACATAAACTTAGGGCCTTCACTTTGGGCTTCAATTTTCTGTTGATACACTGAATCCAAATGCCTTCTTTGAAAACAAAAACAAAATGACTATTTACAATGACATGAACTGAAACGAACCTTATTGCACCATATAGTGTTTGAGGAACCTATCGTTTATAGGCCCCCAACTAGTGGGCTCTCCATTAAGTTCTTCTGAGAGCTATACATTTTTCCCATAATACGTGTAGATTATGAAAGGGCACGTCCAAAGATGATTGAATTTTTCATGTTTTCCCTTGTCTTCATTCCTCGCATCCCACTTCAACACTAGATCCTCCACCTGAAATTCCTCATTTTTAGAGTGTTTGTTGAAAGTTTTATTCATCCTGTCCTGGTGAAGTTGTGATCGGTTGTAGACCTACTCTCTCATCTATTGTATGTGAATCAACTGATTTATTCTTCTTTGCATGTCATCTGGCTCGTCCTCTTGCTCTTACAACAACTTTCTGACGAGCAATCTCAGCGAGGTAGGAAAAATCGTGTCCACACCATATACAATTTGTTATGGTGATGTGGAGATGAACTTTTTGGTAGTGTTTGTTTCTTCCCACAGTGCGTAAATAAGCTTCTTATGCCAGGCCTTCTTATTGTCCTGTAGGATTCTTTTAATGATTTTGGTTAAGATTTTATTCCATGATTCTGCTAACCCATTACCCTCTGGGTAATAAATTGTAGAATTTCCTAGGGTTATATTGTAATCCTTTCAAAACTTCTCTATTTTCTTGGACTTAAATGCATTCGTGTTATCTGTGATGATCTTGATAGGGCACCCGAATCGAGACAAGATGTTAGTTTGCAGGAACTGAATGATGACCATGTTAGTAGACTGCTTCGTTGGAACTGATTTGATCCATTTAGTGAAGTAATAAATGGCTATAAGTATCCATATGTGTTGCATCGAGGATAGAGGACATATATATCCTATGAAGTCCAGGCCTCATTGCATGAACAATTCTTTGACCGAGATCAGTTTCAGCAGCAGGGGTTGCATCTTTCTCCTTCCATTGAAAATTTGACATTCATGGCAACTAGAAACTTCTCTATACACGTATGTGAAGATGATGGGACAATAGTAACCCACTATGAGAATTTTATGCATGGTGGTTTTCCATTATTGATGTCCTCCATGGTTTCCTTTGTGGAATTATCTGATGGCATGTTCTGCGTCATCTTCTAGTACATAGCTCAGCAATATCTCTCCTAGATCTTTCTAATACATTGATTTATCCAAGATGAAGAACTTAGTGACTTTGAGATTTAAGAATCTGGCCTTGTTCGTTATTAACCCTGAAGGTGCTTGTAGATTACTCAACACATAAATGATATCGGTATACCAAGGTGAATCGATGAACTTTTGAGCCACCTGCGCGGTTGTTTCTTCCTGATGATTCTATGACAAATCAAAAATGAAGTTGATTCCCAGGACGTCGTAGTTCGATTGCACCATCAGTTTTGTGAGGCCTTGTCCTTTGATCATCTTTGTGGGCTTGATTTCAAGTTTGTATTCCATCATGGTTGCAATCCACTTACCTCTTCTTCCCGCAGGGTCAAGCCAAGTCAATATATCCTTAACTGAGTTGTTGGGCACGTAAGCGATAATGCGGGAATGTAGTATGTAGGTTCTGAAATCATTTAGGCATTTCACTAAGGCATATGATTGTTTTTCCCTAATGGCATACCTCAGTGGAGAATCTCTCAGTGTCTTATTGAAATAGGATATAGGATTCTCAAATTTTTTATCGTCTTTCTGTAACAGTATGCCAACAATGGTATGCTCTGAGGCGAATGAGAACAAGATGAAGTCCTTCGTGAAGTTTGGGCTTGCCAATACGGGATCTTTGGTCAACACTACCTTGATATCCTCAAATGATTTCCTATATTTGGGGTTCCATTTGATCTCATTCCCCTTTATGATCATATTGGTGATATGTTTTATAATTTATGCCAAGTTTGGGATGAATCTTCTCAAGAAATTCACCTTTCCGAGGAAGGAATGCACCTCATTTTTTTTGCGCGGAGTGATAATTTTCAAGATTCCTTCTACCCTGCTAGGATCTATCTTTATACCTTCCTTCGAGATGATGTGCCCCAACAGTTTCCCTTCCTGCATCCCAAACTATGATTTCTTCGGATTTAAATATATGCTGAACTTTCTGCATTTTTGGAAGACCTTCTTCAAATGCCCAAGGTGTTGTTCGTCGGAGTCTGAGTGCACTGTGATGTCATCTAGATAGATCAAAATAAATTTTTCCTTTTCCTCAGCAAATTCTATGTCCAGAAGATAACATTCAAGTCTAAAGAAGGTCTCTACGAATGGCTAGTCATGCCCTTTGGATTAACAAATGCACCATCCACTTTCATGAGGTTGATGGATGATGTATTGAGACCCTTTACCAAATCCTTTGTGGTAGTATGTTTGGATGACATACTCATCTTTAGTAGAACATGGGAGGAGCACATGCGGCATATTCAGTAGGTTTTGAGCACTCTGCAGCAACACAAGCTTTATGCCAACTTGGAAAAATGTTCTTTTGGTATGACTAGGGTCCAATACCTGGGATACATTATTGATGAGCATGGGGTACATGTTTATCTAGCTAAGATCCAAGTCATATGTGACTGGCCAACCCCGACCACACTGACTGAGCTTCAGAACTTCTTGGGACTAGCCAATTTCTACCGACGGTTTGTGTTGGGATTCTCCCATATTGCATGGGCCCTCATCCAGGTGACCAAGGGAGGTGGTAGGGCCAAGTTCATGTGGGGAAGGAGCAGCAACAAGAATTTGATGATCTAAAACATCATTTTTTCTCAGCTCCAGTACTCTCCTTGCCCGATCTGCAACAACCATTCAAGATTGAGATTGATGCATCTAACTATGTTGTGGGTGTAGTTCTCACTCGGCATAGGCATCATGTGGCATACCATAGTGAGACACTCTCTGATACTATCCATAAATACCCCACCTATTAAAAGGAAATGTATTCCATTGTACAAGCATTTCATTAATGAAAACACTAAATTATGGGGAAAGAGATGATCATACACATTGATCACAAGTCATTGCAGTTCATACAGACATAGGGGAAATTTCATAATGACCACCATCAGAAGTGTTCCACCTACTTGCAGCATTTCCATCTCAACATCAAGTATAAGACGGGTATCTCCAATCATGTCATTGACTTCTTCAGTCGGCCTCCTGTGGATGCACTCACCACTGTGATCCAATCCTATGGAAATGAAGCATCGGAGTGGCCCCAACTTTATTAGCAAGATCTGGACTTCGCCACCACATATCATCTCTTGGGTGCAATCGCCACTGTCACTGATTTTCACATTTAGGACAAATTCTTATGCCACTTGGTCCATATCTGTGTTCCTACAAGTGAGTATGCAAAGTTGATTTGGGAATCCCACTACAGTTGGGTGGCATGACATTTTGGCATAGAGAAAATTGTGGTCGTTCTTCAAAAACATTTTTATTGGCAAAAAATTCGACAGGACGTCAGCAAGTATATCAAATCTTACACTGCATGTGCCATTTCCAATCCATCCATCAAGAAGCAAGGCTTATACACCCCTCTTCATAATCTTGAAAAGTCGTGGGAATCCATATCAATGGATTACATGTCTGGTTTTCCATCCACCAAGAAAAAAAATGACTGTGTGTTTGTGGTCGTTGATCCATTTTCGAAGATGGCCATCCTCACATCCTGTAAGAAGAATGTCACAGTGGTAGATACTGGCAATCTCTTCTTCGAATGATTTTTGGGTCCACTTTTGGATACCACATACCATCATCTCTGAATGAGACAACATGTTGCTCAGCACCTTTTGGTCTATTCTTTGTTCTCTGTTGGACACTAAGCTCACAAAATCCACTGCTTTCCACCCCCAAACCGATGGCCAAACCGAGGTCGTCAATCGGATTATTGTGCACATCCTGCGCATGTACAATTCTAAGCATCCTCGTACATGGGATGAGAGTCTCCCATATGTCCAACACATCTACAATAGGGCTCTCCATAGTTCCATCGACCATAGCCCATTTCAGGTGGGTCTGGGATTCCAACCCTTGAGACCCATTGATGTTGCACTTCGTCTTTCCAAGACACAGGAAGACTCTTCCCCTGATCAGTCTACGATCGATAAATCCACTAGATTCATTGAGTGGATTCAACACATCCGCCAACAGGTCCAATAGATTTTGCAGAAATCCAATGCTAAATACAAGCAGCGCCATCATCAACATAGGGTACCACACCAGTTTCAGGTTGGCGGAAAAGTCTAGTTACATTTGTAGAAGGAGCATCTCACTGGGCCCCATTGGAAGCTTCACCCACTTCTTTATGGGCCTTACACTATCACCAAGTCTATGGGTAGCAATGATTTTGATCTCAACACTTCACCCTTCCTTGGTATGCATCCAGTATTCAAGGTGTACCTCCTTAGGCCATATTTTCCACCGTTAGTGGACACCTCTGAGATCGTTTAACAACTGAAACCAACAAATATCAACCGTGACTGCATGGAACAAGAATCCATCGATCAAATCATGGACACACAAGTCAAGGGAACTCGCTAGTAGTGGATCCAGCTTTATCGAGTTGTCAAGGCAGGGAAACTCCTACACCAAGGTAAGTGGCTCACCCGAGGCCAAATCCAGCAGAATTTTCCTCACCTGATGGGGGAACTCAATGCAATGGAGACCATTTCTTCCTAAGGGGGCAGGATTGATCCAGGTGGATATTGGTGGCCAACCACCTATTCCAACTGGTTCCTCGTGTCCATTTTTGTTCAGCACATCCTTCTATACTTCTTTATAATTGTGTGTTCCACACTTCTGGGGCTATCTGAAGCCCTACACATTCTGTATGTGGATACAGGTGGCCTCTCGCCTATTCCAACTAGCTTATTTTGTATGCTTTCATGTCAACACATTTTTTGTACTTTTAGGATTGTTTTGGGGCCCTAAACGTTGTTTTTTTGGCTCGCCATATACATATTGTATATGGAGTCACAGTCTGATGGTGGAATGTGTATTTCTCTGAAAGACCTTTCCAATGGGCTATCACATGCCTAAAACGAAGGTCATATGCAAAATTTACGACCCTAGGAAGTTGAGGTACCAAATTACACCAACTTACCGATAGGGCCCACATGACTTTTGGTGTTCCACCTTCTAGGGTTAGGTTTTTGGATTTCTATGGTTTTGGAATTCATGAGTAATATGAAAAGGGCCTCTAGAGCCTCATTGTAATCCATTCTTATCAGACGGATTTGCGTAACAGCCACATCTCTTCTCAGAGATAGCTACCACCATTCGAGCAAGTTTTATTTCTGCAGTTTTACGGTTTCATCACATTTCATTATTTAATAGAAGATATTGTTCACTGGATATTTTCTTTATTCTTCCTATCTCTGTTTTTATTGTATCCAATCTATTAATCAGTTCATTTCACTCCTAAATTCGTATCGGTCAAGCCGACATACCTGATACCAAACAAGAAAAGGAAGAGCTAAGGATACCCTGAAATCATCTTACACTCATATTTTTGATTATATCCCACATATAAGAGGACAACCGGGTTCAAAAAATCAAGACTCATGTAACCCTCCCTATCTGCCATGAAACCATGGCCTAAAATCGAGGACATCCCCCTGATGAAATTTTGATTAAGAAGATAAATAGAAGGTCGTCGAAAGACAAGGAGCATCATAAAATAATATGGTGCAGCATAAGGTTTTAGAAAGGGCCAAGAAGATAGGTTGACCACTTAGAGATAGGAATAGGTTTTTATATTTTATTTCAAATTAATCATAAGGTTTAGTTTAGGGTCAACCTATTTCATAGGTCTAGGACATAACCAATATCATTTAGTCACTTGCATATAGAGTTTATATTTAGGAGATGAATTACTCTTAAGGTCTTAATCTTGTAATCAACATAATTCATGGACCCTTTTCTCATGTTTAGCTTAGCTAGAA